>JMFS01016512.1:0-21115 GCA_000699545.1 Podiceps cristatus | reverse complement strand
AATAAAAATATAAAAAATTTAGCAGAAAATTTTAGGAAATTTCATATCTATTTTTCAACATGATGTTATATTTTAGATTTCCAAGACAGGATGTTAACTTTTTTTCTTCCTTCTTCATTATGTGTACATCTGATTGTGAATTTCCCCCTTTATATTTCTAGTTCTAACAATCAATACAATTTGATGGGTCTTTTCACTGTTCAGAGAATCACAGAAAAACAGAAGTTTGGAAGGAGCTGGAAGGGACCTCCAGAGATCACCTAGTCCAACCCCCTGCTCAAAGCAAGTTCTGAACCCAACTCCTGCCAGAAGCATAGATTCAGTCACCAAAGGTGTTTCTGAGTAACAGAGATATCAAACACGGACCACTTTTCATTGAGGTTAAATTATATCATAGAATAGAATCATAGAATAATCTGGGCTGGAAGGGACCTCTAAAGCTCACCCAGTCCACCCCCCCTGCCATGAGCAGGGCCATCTGCAACTAGATCAGGTTGCCCAGAGCCACATCAAACCCGGCCTTGAATGTTTCCAGGGATGGGGCTTCTACCACCTCTCTGGGCAGCCTGTGCCAGAGCTTCACCACCTGCATTGTAAAAAATTTCTTCCTTAAAGATGGAAACTTAACTAGTGTTAGTAAGAATGAAGCATAAGAGTTAAGTGATTATTGCAGCCATTAACAGAATAACCCAAAGATTTTGGTAGAAATTAGATCTGACTTTGCACATTTTTGTGACACAAGTTCCTGTCAGAGCTTTCTGTAGATTGTAATTAATAGACCATGAAATGGCTCTTCAATTGACACAAAGTAACAGCCAGAACTGATAGGAAACATATTGCTTATGCTGCTTTGGAGGAACATGTTAAATTTAGTGCAAATAATTGAAAAAAAAAAAGAGAAGTGTTTACCTGTTGGGACTCAAAACAAGTATCTAAACCCAAATTAAACATAACTGCTATTCCATCCATTAAATTTATTCATAAAGTTATGAGATAAGAGAAAGAAGGCATTTTCAGCTACACTTTACAGAAGGTTATGTGACAGAAAACTTGAAAGACCTCTTTTTGAATTAAAAAGACTGCTGAAGGATAGCGTATAAGGGAGGAGGATGTTCACTTCCCTTATAAATTGCTCTGAAGCTCTGCCATGAATTTATGTACAGAAGAAATTACCTTGGTTTTCATATGTTGACAGTAATATTTTTGCAGACTGACATTGCCTGGAGTGATTTAAAATAGTTTAATTTCCAGAATACCGAGGTATTTTCTTCCAAAACATGCAGCATCCTCTACAAAATGTTGAGATTACATTTCCAAGTGAAATGTGACCAGCTGGACAATTTTCTTTTGCAGGACCCTCATATAGCTTAGGAGCTATTATAGCAATGTAAGAACAGAGTAACTTTCAGTGAATGATCACTCTGTGGGTGACCAAATGTTTCTACAATTCAGACATGGGAGAAAGAAATACCTTGCACTGAAACACAACATCCTTTCGACCATATTGAAGTGAGTCATAGTTCAGAACAATATTTAGATCAAGGCCAACCTAGAGGTTCTTGATAGGGTTACTAACCAGAATGAAATTATTTAGGTAGCAACAGACAGTATTTTTGTCTTTTAGAAACTGATTCTGAGTTACATGCTATGTGGAGGATCTGTGGAAAGCTTTTTACCCATGGGATGAAGAAATAATGTTACAGCTATATGCATACATAGAAATTCACAACTGGGATTCATTTTAGAGATTGATGGGGTAAGAATATACTGATCCAGTTCTGATTCTAAATGGCAATGTCTCATTTTATGGGAAACAAAGTACAGTTTCATTCTGACAATAAATGAAGAAAAGCAAAGTATGAGACTCAATGAAAGCTGAATTAATTTTAAGGACAGAGGAGCAGTGTTCTGTTAAATATCAAACAGCTATACTGAAGAGTTTGAGGAAGATGTTATTCATGACACCGTCCCCAGACATATTCTGGATGTGGAGTGATATACTTATTTACAGCTCTTTTAAAGAAAATGAGTCTCATAAAACTTTCCAGGGGAAGATAGGAAATTATCATTGTTCGTCATTATTTATATTTCTTTAACACCTACAGAAGTAATCAAAAGGCATTCAACATATTATTTAAAAACAGAGTCTCAAAATTTACTAAATGCAACCAAAAGGAATTCTACTGAAACACCCAAAAGTTAGTTCCTTATCAAGAATATGTTGCTGAACAAGTTTGTATTAGAAATCAAGATTTCCTTGTTTGTGCTTGTTTCAAGAATCAGAACCCTTCTCAGGTTTCTACTTTGGTAGAGGTTTTCAAAGGTCTTTCAAAGCCTTAAGGGATGATCTTAGCTAAATTTAAGATGAGCCAAAATTACTCTCTCTTTACACTTTTAGAAAGGACTGACTGAAAATGCACATAGAAGAAGGGAGTCACTGGAGCCAGATGGAAAATCTCCTTTATTATTTGGAATTTAGACAAGACTTTCTTAGGTAGGTTTTCTTTTAGGTAGGTTTTCCCTTTAGATGGGTAAGTTGTGCTTTAAATACGTTAATGGCATAGCTGTCTGCATGATGAGCCCATCCTAACACATCCCTGCAGTCCTGTAACTGTCTGACACATTCCAGTGAGAACAGAATTAAGCTGCTATGCATTTTTCACTGAGGGATCCTTCTGAGAGTTCATGTTGCCAGAAGCACTGCTGGTTTCCCTATGTGGCTGAAAATGAGTCAAAAAGAGTTGCAAAGAGTTTCGCTGAAGTCACTAGTTACTAAAAAGTTCCTATCTTATCTTTCAATTTCACCTATGCAGCCTGAAAAGATACATTCAGCCTGTCCCCACTTGCTTCACTCTTCAGCCCTTTATCCTTTCTACAGAACTGTCAACTGAACTATCTCATTTCAGACAAAATAAAGGCTCATAAAGCTAGCAAAGATCTACTATTTAAACTGTTGAACCTATTTTGATAAAAAAAAAAAAAAAATAAAATATTGGTTAGGGTGATGAAATGAAATTTCACTTCATAGGTCAGCTGACATAGTTGCAGTTGGCCAGAGATCTAGATAAAGCCTGGAAGGAAGCCTCATGGCATATTAGAGGAAGTCTCTGCACCTCTCTTGATGGTTGTAAGGTTGGATAGAGTTGGTTTGCTTGCTTATTTTGGCAGTCCTTTACCTGGAACCTGCAGATACATTCTATTGGAGTGAGACATAAAGGAGAGACTATGAGACCACTCCAGCTCCTTAGTAGGTTTTCTATAGTACAACAGTGATTTCAAATATGTGATGCTTCAGTCCCAATGAATTGAATTCGTTGTCACAAAGCATTATCATAGTGTGAGATAAAACAGATGCTACAAGAGTTGCAACACTGACTTATCACGCAATGTTGAAATGAGATACACAAGAGGCAGCAAGTAGCATTTTTAGAGCCACTTCTTTGCTGCTGTTCTCCAGTAACATTTCTGCCACTTAGTATATGCCATCAGCATCTGTTAAAGTATCTGAAAATCTTTTATGTGAGTCTTTTACACCTTTACTAGCACAAGCACGTAAACTCTATGGCTTTTGTCATTTCTGTATAGGGCAGTTGCAAACTGTTATTGATGATAGTCTCCAGTTATCCTTTCCTGATCTGTGAGCAAGGAGAACATGGGATTTAATTAACGGCACTTTAGGTATTTAAAATACAGGTTTTCTTGTCTGCACCTGGTATTATCCCTTAAAAACAGAAGAGATAAAAAAGCCTAGAAGATGTAGAGAACTCTTATAGCATGAGATGGAAATGCCTATGTCTTTTCATTAACCAGAAAGGGGCTTAGCAGGACTAACTCACAAGATGTCTACGTCTGGAGAGGTGAAACCTATCCTTGGAGTCTAGGTATAGGAGATGCCAATGTTTCACATGCATTCAAACTCTCTGGCAGTGCTAAGTACTCTAGGTATTATTATTTCAATGAATAAGCCTTATAGTGTCTTGAGTCTGCCCCAGCTGTGATTCTCAATTATTTGAAAATGTTGGGGTGTGTCCAGAGGAGGCTACAAGAATGATCCGAGGGCTGGAGCAGCTCTGCTGTGAGGACAGGCTGAGAGAGTTGGGCTTGTTCAGCCTGGAGAAGAGAAGGCTGCAGGGAGACCTGATTGCGGCCTGTCAGTGCTTAAAGGGGGCCTCTAGGAAAGAGGGGGAGAATCTTTTCAGTAGGGACAATGGTGATAGGACAAGGGGTGATGGTTTCAAGCTGAAACAGGGTAGGTTTAGACTAGATGTAAGGAGGAAATTCTTCACAATGAGGGTGGTGAAGCACTGGAACGGGTTGCCCAGAGAGGTGGTGGAGGCCCCATCCCTGGAAACATTCAAGCCCAGGTTGGATGGGGCTGTGAGCAACCTGATCTGGGTAATGGTGTCCCTGCTCACTGCAGGGGGTTGGACTAGATGGGCTCTGGGGGTCCCTTCCAACCCAAAACATTCTATGATTCTATGAAAAGCAGAATTAAATAGAAATATCAGCAATGCTAAATCAACCAGTTTTCACTGTGCGGTCTCACAATGACTACCCTGCAATAACTGTTTAAACATGTAGCAAAGGTTATTGATCTATTCAAACTAACAAGTACAAAGCAGCTTTCAGGAGAACTCAGCTTTTTTGGAGGCACTTAATCTTGAAAGATACAATATATTTGAATACCAGCAATTTTGTAGAGGTTAGTACTGAAATTGTTTCTGAGTGCTAATCTTCAGTATTTATTTCTTCAGTCTTCAAATGGCATGACATATATTGGTAACTGCCATAATATTTTTGTTATATGTCCGAATCTTTGATATAGTTATATATTCACTTCATTTTATTGGCTTTATATCCTTTTAGTTTTATATTTGTAATTATATAATTATTTTTCAACACAACTAGATGATTTGCCTAAGGTCATACAAAAATTCTCTGCAAGGAAGACAACTAAACCTCTATCTTAAATCATAAGCTTAAGCACTTGTCAAACTCAGAAAAAAAAAATAGTAAGAATACATTTTTGTGCATTGGATACTTTCTGAAACTATTTAGACTTTTGTTTAGAATCTTCAGAATTTCTTTACAAAGATAGCACTTAAGAGAAACAGAAGACCACCCCTCTTTTGAATTCCTTAAGAAGCTATAAAAAGGTAATATCCTGAAAAATGCCAAGAACAGTATGGAAAAGAGGAACTGTGTCTGGAATTTTGTGAGTGGCATGTGGGCAGGCTGAGCCATTTACACTAACTAGTGTTGGTCAATGCGGATACACTGAACCATTTCAAAAGTAAATGCCTCAATGACTACTTTGTTGTTCTGAAGGGTAGACCAGCCAATAACCACAAGATCCCATCCTGTGTTCTTGGCAGTCTGAAACTTGAGTTCCTGAATATAGCAAAGTACAAATATAACTCATTCAATAAAAATTAACTGCAGGCTTTCAAGCCTTTTTTTTTTTTTTTTTTTTTTTTTTTTTTAATAGAAAACCTCTGGATTTGGTTCTTTTCTATGGAAATCTTCAAGTCATGTTCTTTCCTTCAACCAAATCAGTCAATCTCCTCAAGTTGAATAGATAAATATTTTTTTTTTTCTCTTATTGCCTGTCCTCCCATTTGTGGAATTTAGAAGTCTGTATCACAACAAGTTTGCATGCAAGAGTGTGCTTCTCCCTTTAAGGCAGAACTGTCTGGATCAAAAAAATATCACTACCTCCCTCATTTAGCATTGCCATTGGTTAACTTGCAAAGCTACGATCATGTAGATCAGATAAGCCTAGTGAGCTAATCCAAATACATCACTCCTCTGTAGTTATATTTGAAAAGTAAAATGATATAAAAACTGAAACATTTCAGACTGTTTGATAGAGGTGTTGAAATGTGAGGCAGATAAAGATCATTGAAGAGAAGGGGGGAAATAAAACATGAAGGGAATAGAGATGAAGTTTTCATGGGGAACTTACTTCACCAGACTCTGAACTGATATGGTAAATGACATTAACAATTGATTCAGATGTTAATTAGGTTTGGTGGTAAGATTAAATCCATATGTAGTTAGTACACTACCACACAAGCAATATAGATCTATCTGTGTTGGGCCTTTCCAGTGAGAAAGCTCCCCATTCAGCTAATTATATCCACACAAGAGAGATTGCCTCCACTAACTTTGGCCGATCTCTTGGGACGTCTGCTATGATCTTCTTGTTGTTTGCCTGACAAAGGCAATAACTTAATTTAGTTTCATTTCTAGTCTCTAGGATACCCCAACTTTTAAAAGCAGTTACTTCCTTTTCTTCATATCAAGAGTTTTTAAAAGTGCCTCTAAATTTCTGGGCAATTTTCACTGTGAAGTCTAATTTTCAGTACTTTCTGAAAACATAAACCATAATATTAATGTTACCATAATCCCTGGAAATATTAGGCCTAGTAACACAAGTACTAGCATAAACTGAAGAGATCCAGCTGATGACATAAGAACCACATCCAGTTCCCAAGATGTATTTGTTAGCCTAGCAAACTTCTCAGAGGAGAAGGGTTACAGCAGATGTTTGACCAAAAAGTCAGTATGGTCCAGTAACAGCAGATTTCTGCAGAGATGCCATCTGGTCTTAGCTGATGATGTTCATTATGTTGATGATGCAGTGATGTTGACGATGCAGTGAGGAGTGTAGCCCAGCAAAACCCACAGCTCCTATTGCCTCCATATTCTCCATATCCTTTCATCCCTGGAAGTGTTTAAGGCCAGCTTGGATAAGGCCATGGACAACCTGATCTAGCAGAGGATATCCCTGCCTGTGGCAGGGCACCTAGGGGGAATGAGATGATCTAGATGATCTTTAAGGTCCCTCCCAACCCAAACCATTCTATGATTCTAAGATCTGGTCCCTAACATAGTCCTGCAACTGCCAGACAACTAGGTAGGATTTTCTGCAGGGCTGGACAACCCATGTTACTTTGGTGGTTGAGACAAAGACAGGACAGAGAAGGGCATATGAGATCAAATCACTTTCGCAAAGGAAGATTGAAGGGAAAATAAGGAGAGGCCTCCGATAACTTGATCAAGGTGGTGACAATTTAATGCTAATTTCCTGAACCTTTCTGGCCATTATAAGAAAGGGAAGTCTAAGAAGTAAGCAAGATTCAATGACATTAAAGTACAAGATTGATTCCCCTGAAGGTATTTTGTTGCACACATATGCTCGTTTGATCCCTATTGAAAACAGACATGGTCCCTTCCGCCGAAATCTTCAAAGATTTCAAAAGCATAAATATGATGAAGGGGTTGAGTTTTGCTATGTAAACACTAACTATTCAGGTCACTGAAACATATGAAATATTCAGAGGAACAAATACGTGATCAGACTTTTCCATTTGTTTATGATCGGAGTTCAGACATTATCAAGATGTTTCTGTCATGATCATGTATAAATCTGTCCTCTACATAGAAAAAGGTCCTTCCCTTTCCCTCTTGCAGTCCACCTCCTGTATGCCCTCCATGAATCTGTAGTGACTCTTGCTTGCTTCTGTCTCTGCGAGGTGGAAGGACACTCACTCAGGAAGGCACCAGTACCACACCCAGCACTGTTTCAGACCCTGCTCTCAGAAAACAATTTATTGCTCTAACAAAATGATGCAACTGTTTTCCAGACATTTTTTTCTCTTGTTTTTCATAGCTTACAGAAAGAGGCCAGTCTTAGCTTCTGACATGAGTCACACACCCGACAGGCAGATGGTAACCCTTTCATGGTTGGCTTGTGGTGTTATATTTTACCCTTCCTGTCCCCCCTTCTCTGTGACCCCAGCTTGGTGAGTGTGAGGACCATGCTGAGATAATAGCAGCACATTCCCTGTATTGCCCTGTCCTGTTCAAAATGACACCAAGAGCCACTGCTACTCATACTCTGCAGACAGAAGATGAGTATCTTCATCAGCATATTGCTACAGGTCACTCTACCTCTTCAGATAGGCTTTTAATAGCACAAATCTTTTATCGCAATAAAAAGATTAAATAATATCTGGACAGAAATAGCTTCCGCCTTGTCAGCCTTGTCAGCTTGGAGTATCAGTGTAGAGTTTGGGTATACCATCTACACCCTATGGTATACCCATACTGCCAGCTGTGCTACATACTGTGTAGGAGGATGCTGCCTTCAGGAAGGGTCACTTGATAACCCTGACCTGTAACTCCAGCTCTGTGGAAAACAGGGGTTTTTTACAGCTCCTAGAGGTCTGCTTTTTAGGCAAATAATATTTTTTTTTTGTTTGTTTATTCTTACAGTAAGTATTGATAAATGAAAGATTACTTCAGAGTCTTTTGTTTGATATGGATCAGACAGTATCTCCAAAAGGAAGATTCCTGTTAGAAGAAAGAGGTCTTTTACAAGAGCAGAAGCTCAGGATTCCAGAGTAGTAGCAATCTTATTGCAGTGTAAATAAGGTTGTCCTCATGCTGAGAATTTCTCATAAAGTTATTCTGAATAACAAAAAAACATTATCCTTTCCATATAACAGAACAATATGAAACTTCCAAAGCAAATAGGAAGAAATAGGAGTAAAAAGCATTTTCTAATAAAAATAAGGCCTCAAGCTACAACAGAATACCTCTCAGATAACTTTCCAAAATCTTAGCATTTGCGTTATTCCTCCTAAGTTATGGTGGAACAAATCCAACTCATAAAGTCAAAATGTATTATACAAATATTTATTTATTTATTTAGAAGAGTTAATATGAAAGCCAAGTAAATGAAGAAGTGGAGTACCATCTTTAAAGCTTCAGTAAACTAATGGAAACCAGGAAGAAAATTTCTTCATAGCCAGGTTATTAAATATTATTCACTGTAGAGCTTTTTCCATAGTATCAACAAAAGCAGCTAGTAGTGGTCACTATTAGTGACAACAACACAGACACATTGGCTGTTCAACACTATTAGTATTTATAATATGTACTGAATGCAAACCTAAGAGTCCTTCTTGGGAGCGTAGATCCTAAATACAGTACAAACACAAAAATATATCACAGAATTGTGTTCCTAAACATCTTTGCTTGTTTGTAGACCAGAAGACTCAACTCAAATATTTGAATGCAGCAGGATTTCCTAATAATGTCTGGTATGATCATTGCAACACATTTCACAAGAACTAAGTCTACCACAAAGATACACACACAACTTATACAAATTGCAGAAATAATCCTATGAAACAATGAGTTAAAAATCCATTATTGTATCTTACCTAACATCAGTATGACTTAACATTTGGCAAGAAACAGACTGGAATTATGCATGCCCTATCTACTTTATCACAAAGCCATTGAATACTGCTGAATTATTTGTAGTCTTGCATGTTTTACTTACTTTTGTATTTCCAGAAATGGCATTACCAGGTCAGCCAAGATCTTTCAGCTAACAAAGTGACATCATTCCTGGAAGTTACATTTTGCGAGAATCATATTAAAACAAAATACTTTATTTTTATTACATACCTTTCACTCTATTGAACCACAAATTGCTTTGCAAGTTGCTTACGTATCTGTCTGTATGCATAAGGATAGAGAATGTGACATCTCTCTGCCATCAGCATTTCATACCATGTTGAAGAAAGGAAATTAAGAGTAATCTAAACCTATGAAATTACAGAGTAATTTTGGATAGGAAGAATGTGATCACCCAAAGAGAATTTAGTGATGTCGTCAAGGAAAAGCCTCTGCAAACATTTCCCATAAATTCTTTTCCAATTTTTTTACAGTCACGATCTATATTTTCTGAAAGATGACATATAAGAAACACAGTGGGTTTTTAGCATCTACTGCAAAAAAATGTTGTTACGTATTGAAACCCTAATTTCCTTCCTATGTGCTGTGCTTGAATCTTAGAATTATCTCCTCCAAATATTAGACAATGAAATCTACCATGATGGCAGGTGAAAGTAATGTGGCTGCAAAGTTCGTTTCTTTGTCAGTCCAGAGTTTCCAAAGTTGTTCTTGATATATTTCATTTCTACAATTACGCATAGTGTTTTAAAACAGGGCTTCACAATCCACAGAAGGATTTTGTCTGAGCAGGGGAATATTTGGATACTAAATTTAAAAATATTTCCTTTTGCATTGCTTTATGTAAAATTCAGTGTCCTGAGCAGAAATGTGGCATTTGTGGTCATGTCAAGTCTGTTACTGTGAGTTGTTAAGCTTGGCTCGAAAAACACACCTGGTAACAGCAGATAAGTGCACTGATAACTTTAATAGCTTACAGTATTTCACCTTAGCTTGAGGCAGAACTGTTAAACGATTATTTTAAAAGCCTTTAACAAACCTCTGCAAGAATCCCTTTACTGTATCCAAATAAACCCAAACTCCCACTCGTTCCAGCTTTCTGGACAGAAAGATATTAAAAATGATTGACTAATGTCTTCCAGGTGCCCTGTTCCTTGCTGAAGAGCTGTGTAACGGACTAGGTGTCAGAAGACCCCAAGAGTGATGTGAGATGAGTGCACTTGCGTTAAGCTCCTGGGAGCTCTGGAACAGCTTTTGCAATACTGGAGAGACATTGGGAAAGCAAGGAGCAACTAACTCAGGTGGTATAGCAAGGTCCTGCAGGCACATTTTGAGGACCTATGGCAGGGAGGGATGTCTATAGATCTGCAGTGTCAGAAAGGATTTACACTCTTGGTCTACCAGAAGGGATGAAGGCAATGAAGTCAGGACTGCAACTGCTGCCAGTTTTCTCTCCTCTCTTGCCAAGTCCTTGCAAGAGCCAGGTTCACTCAGCAACATGCTCTTACTGTCATCAGCCCTTTCCCCAGGCTCGATGAAGGGGAGACGGGGGGCAGACAGCAGAGCTAGAGGAAACATTCATGGCAGTAAGGAAAATGGGCCAAGGACTGTTCTCTGGCTCTGTGAGCAGTGGTGCGGCCCAGAAGGCATCCATGCATCTTTGGGGCCATGGATGAGTTCCCTTCAGCCAAAACCAGTGCAATAGCTTTTTCCATACTGTTTAATGTTGATAGTCCCTAGTGTAAATTATAACCTAAACTGTGTCTGGACATTGCCTTGGGGAGTGCCACTTGGCATGCTAACAATTAAACACTTGCATGTCAAACCTCCCTTCTCCTTGCCTCCTCACTGAAGCGAGTCCCACCAGTTAAGAAAGCCTTTTGTAACTGGATCTTTTTAGGCACAGGTATTAAACCAGCATTGCACAGATTTTCAGGTTACTTTAGATTTCAGTGAGGATTTGCTCCAAAACAAGTACCATGTCCTTCTTTGCTGAAGTCATGCAGCTTCTGGCACCAGACAGTCTAAGAATTTCTAACTGGAGTAAATCTTATGCAACTAATTAAGACACCATCCCCTAGGCTTAATTAAATCCCCTACATAAAATTACTGCACATAGGGCTTTCTAACTGTCAGATTAACCCTGTCTGCTATAATTAAGGTGAAAAATGAAATTGTAATCAAATAAAAAGTAGATTTTAAGTACTTTATAAACAGTACCTGGACACTGAAGAATTTGTAGTGGCAGGTAGCTGCAATTATAGATTAGTGCAGGATTCAGGGTTGACTCGGTCATTAAGACATTTTAATAATTTTTTAATTTTAAATTATTCATGCAAGATGAAATATTTTCTACTTTAAATCTTTAAGTCTTGCTTAGTATTTGTATAGTATGCTAAGTACATGACAGTGTCTAAGTAAAATTCTCCTTGAGTTAAATGAGCTAGTTATCACAATTTGCAATGCAGAATTAAAGTCACTGGGCCAGAGTCTCTGGAGTGTTAATGTCAGCGTGAGCTCCATAAACTAACTAGTTTAGAGACTTTATAGCTCTATTGACACAGTGCCTTATGTCTTAATCTTGATGTATCTATACCCTGTGAGGTGGGATATACTACTATCCCCATTCTGTGTATAGAATTAGGCATGAAGAAACTAATATATGATCCTTCAGACTGTTAGCCAGTTACTTATGTCTGAAATCCTCTAAAAGAGGGAGGTGTAGACTAGACATAAGAGATTTTTTACAATGCAGGTGGTGAAGCACTGGCACAGGTTGCCCAGAGAGGTGGTAGAAGCCCCATCCCTGGGTACATCCAAGGCCAGGCTGGACGGGGCTCTGAGCAACCTGATCAAATTGCAGATGTCCCTGCTCAGTGCAGAGGGGTTGGAATAGATGGCCTTTACAGGTCCCTTCCAACCCAAACTATTCTATGATCCTCTAAAATTATAGAAGTGATGTTCTTAAATGTCTTTATGGACCAATTCTTAAACTATTTATGGCATTTCTTACAAAAGCTGACTGGGTGTACTATCCTGAATGATAAGCCAATGTCCTATCCACCCTTCTTTGTCCAGAAATGCTGGAGAGTGCTTTAAAGCAGTCAAAACAAGGGATTTCTGTGTTGGAAGTGGACCCTGCCCCTCTTTGTCAGCTATCCAATCATAGCATCATAGAATCATGGAATCATTAAGGCTGGAGAAGATTTTTTAAATCAAGTGCAACTGTCAACCAACACCACCACCATGCCTACTAGATCATGTCCTGAAGTGCCACGTTTACACATTTTTGAACACCTCCAGGGATGGTGACTCCACCACTTCCCTGGGCAGTTTGTATCAATGCTTGACTACTCTTTCAGTAAAGAAATTTTTCCAATGCCTAATCTAAACCTCCCCTGTCTCAACTTGAGGCCATCTCCTCTTCTTTTATTGCTAGTTACTTGGGAGAAGAGACCATCACCCACCTCACTACAACCTCCTTTCAGGTAGTTGTAAAGAGCGAGAAGGTCTCCCCTCAGCCTCTTTTTCCCCAGGCTAAACAACCCCAGTTCCCTCAGCTGTTCCTAATAAGACTTGTTCTCCAGGTCCTTCACCAGCTTCATTACCCTTCTCTGGACACACTCCAGCACCTCAATGTCTTTCTTGTACTGAGGGGCCCAAAACTGAACATGATACTCGAGGTGAGGTCTCACTGGTGCTGAGTACAGGGGAACAATCACTTCCCTACTCCTGCTGGCCACACAATTGCTGATACAAGCCAGGATGCTGCTGGGCAGACTGTTTGCTCATGTTCAGCTGACTGTCAACCAACACCCCCAGGTCCTTTTCCTCCAGGCAGCTTTCCAGCCACCCTTCCCCAATCCTGTAGTGTTGCATGGTGTTGTTGTGACCCAAGTGGAGGACCTGGCACTTGGCCTTGTTAAGCCTCATACAATAGATCTCGGCCCATTGATCCAGTCTGTCCAGATCCCTCTGTAGTGTCAGACAGATCAACACTTCCTTCCAACTTGGTTTCGTTTGCAAACTTATTGAGGGTGCACTCAATACCCTCATCCAGATCATTGATAAAGACATTAAACAAGACCAGCCCCAACACTGAGCCCTGGGGGATACTTGTGACCGGCCAGCAACTGGATTTAACTCCGTTCACCACAACCCACTGGGCTTGGACATCCAACCAGTTTTTTACCCAGGGAAGGATACACTTGTCCAAGCCATGAGCTGCCTGCTTCTCTAGGAGAATGCTGTGGGAGACAGTATCAAAGGCTTTAGTAAAAGTCCAAGTAGATAACACCCGCAGCCTTTCCCTCATCCACAAGGTGGGTTACCTGGTCACAGAAGAAGGTCAGGTTGGTCAAGCAGGACCTGCCTTTCATAAACCCATGTTGGCTGGGCCTGATCCCCTGGTTGTCCTGCACATGCCTGGTGAGCTCACTCAAGATGAACTGCATGTTAATCTTCCCTGGCACCAAGGTCAGTCTGACAAGCCTGTAGTTCCCTGGATCCTCCTTCTGGCCCTTCTTGTAAATGGGCATCACGTTGTCAAACCACCAGTTGTCTGAGACCTCCCCTGTTGACCAGCACTGTTAATAAATGATGGAGAGTGGCTTGGCAAGCTCCTCTGACAGCTCCCACAGTACTCTCGGGTGGATCCCATCCAGCTCCATAGACTTGTGAGTGTCCTGGTGGTGTAGCAGGTCGTTAACTTCTTCCTCCTGGACTGCAAGGGGTTTATGATGTTTTCCATCCCTGTCTTCCAGCTCAGGGGGCTGAATACCCTGGCAATAACTGGTCCAACTATTAAGGACTGAGGCAAAGAAGGCATTACATACCTCAGCCTTTTCCTCATCCTTGGTGGCAATGTTCTTCCCCACATCCAATACAGGATGAAGATTCTCCTTGGCTCTCATTTTTTTGTTAAGGTATTTGTAAAAACATTTTTTGTTAGCTCTTACAACAGTGTCCAGCTTGAGTTTTAGCTGGACTTTTGCCTTTCCAGTTTTCTCTCAGCATGACATAACGAGGTCCCTGTACTCTTCATGTACTGCCCCTGTACAGGGTCTGCCCCTTCTTCCAACAGTGGTAAGCTACCTTTTTTCCTAAGTTTCAGCAAAAGCTCCCTGTTCAGCCAGGCCAGTCATCTTCCCCACTGGTTTGTCTTAAGGCACATGGGGACAGCATGGTCCTGTGCCTTTAAGAGTTCCTTCTTGAAGGATGCCCAGCCTTCCTGGACCCCTTTACCCTTCAGGACTGCCTCCCAAGGGACTCTCAACCAGTGTCCAGAACAGGCCAAGATGTTATCTCACCAGTTTCAGTTGTCCTGTTTGAGAAAGCCTAAATCTGAAGAGGGGATGGTAGGGCAGAGATACAAGTGTGGCCTGTAAATTTAAAAATAGATGACAATGTCACAAGTTTCACTTACTGAGTTGCTTTCATAGCTGCTTTTTTCATTGTTTCGTTGTTGTGGGGTATTTTTCTTTTTTCTTCACATAATTTTACAAGGTGTCTTACTTCCAATAAATCCCTAATATGAAACATATTTATCTTTTTAAGGAGCATGGAAATATAATGATATGGACATGCAGCCTCATGGGCTCACTAAGGTGAATGGAATGTAACTGCTTAAACCCTCAGGTCAGTCTGTACGTGAGGTGTCCAGGGACCACATGGCCAAGTGAAAAGAACAGAACTTCATATTGCACCAATCTTCCCCCACTCTTTAAAGGACAGTTGAGACTCCCTCAGTGTCTGATGGTGTTTAAATTATTCTCTGTTTCATCAGCATTCATGTCACATAGGTAAGTATTTCAGCTTTCGCTATAAAGTTTAATGAACCATGTTCCTACTCTTGGTGATAATGACTGCCTTTCCAGGCTTAATGATAGGAAAGTCCTAGTAAGTTATCAAGCCTATGTCTAAGAAATGTTCCCCAGAGTACCTTTTAATTTAAGAGTCCCAAGTAACAGAGTTTCTGCATCTTCCCTTGGGAGACTTTGCTGATCATTTGGTTTACTCTCAGGAGCTTTTCTGGATATTCATTCCAGATTTCTGTGTCCTTAAATTAATCCAATTACTTGTTTAAATCAACCAGAACTTTTCTTGTGGAGCTGACAATCAAAAAAAGAGGAATAAAAAAAATGGAAATAAAATGTCTATCAGAAAAATGAATGTTATGTATGGATACTTTTGTCTGCCATTCCTGCATCCAGGTATGTCTACAGCCCTCATTTCTACAGCATCTATGAACAGTTTCCAGTTCAAGTCCATTTTCTGGGAAACAAACATTTGCATTTATCATAATTACTGGCTTTATTCTAGGTAAACAATGTAAAGTGTCTGAATGCCACCATGAGGGACAGACATGTATACTTCAGTGATGCCTCTAGATGAAGAAAGAGAAGGGAGGCTACACACAGGAGTGGTGGCTGCAGGTGGAAAATGGTGTAAGAAACAATGTCACAGTGAACTCTGTCTCAACACAGGACAGTCTAAATGGTGGTCTAGGTCTGAATTACCACCAAAAATACAGTGAGAGTCTAATCTTACACCAACAAAGTTGGTGTCTTCGCTGACTGGTTAGAGAAGAACAAAACTGCTTATTCTGAACTCCCTTATTTATCCCCACCCTTTCTGTGTTTGTGCATTTTAAAAGTTTAATTGCTAATCTAGCTCTTTGGGACTTCATTATCACAAAGTAGGAACCATATAAAAGATGGCATTTAGAATTTAAATTCTAAAATCTGATGTCATATACTCATTCAGGTCAATATATTACATACCATATTAGAGGTGTAAAGGAGAAGCTACCTAACACAGCAAAGAAAGAAATCACGCTTATATGGTGCCCTAAGAAAGTAAGGGACTAATTTGATAGAACTGAATAAAGTTGGTCAGAATTTTTTTTTTCTATAAAGGGAGGTTATTTGAAAAATAACTGTTTATTGAACTTTTTTTTTTTCTTTCCTAAATTGCTTCATATTTGAATTTTTCCCAAGGTGAAGTCTTCAGGGAACTGTCCTAAGCAAAGTTCACTTGGATATTTGATGATGGTTCTGTCATGACCTTGGGAAGTTAATGTGTCTTTTTCTACTCAACTCTTAATTTCTCTTCCCATCCTCCTCCATTAATTAGTGTAACTCACATAAAAAATGTAGTGGGAAACTGTCTCAGTCACCTTTATAAACAACTTCAGAGAAAAAAACAGAAGAAATATTGCAGTAGAGTACTTACAGTACAACTTCTAGTGACTTCCTTGGCAACTGTTGATAATCACTTTTTATAATGGGATGGTTTATGCCATTCATGATGAAGGTTTACCTGTCGTACAAATTTTTGGAATGTCCTATGCACTAGGGTTAATTTTTAGAGAGATCACTCTGATTTTTTCTGCTTTGTATATAAATGTCTAGTCTCATTTTAAATCATGTAATGTTTTGGCCTCAATAATATTTGTAGCAAAGAAACCACAGATGCCCTGTCATTTGCATGAATAGAGCTTGTTCTTTTGCAATTTTCTGCCAGGAACACAGCAAAGGGATAAAAATATTTTGAGAAAGCTTGAAAATGGAGACTCCCAACCTCACATCACTAACTCAAGATGTCAGACTGGTTCAGTTATCTATCCAAGTTTTTTGATTCTTACCTCAATCAAAGCCAAATGCTAAAAGTTTTGAAGTTCACCATTTCCTGCTGTGACTCTAAGATTTGTTAGAACATCTTGTGCCTTTTTTAGTGCAAACAGCCAGAGTTCTCTGAGCTATCAAGCTGAGCTACCTTACAAAGAAAGGTTTTACAAGTAGAGAAATCACTGTATCTGAAATAAAATGTCAAATAAACCAACATGACAGCTAGGTAGTGACAGGAATCCAAAGACTTCTTTGAGTCCTGAGGTCTATTTCCCATGTATCCTTCTCTGCCTGATATGACATTAAGTTGCAGTGTGTAAAGAACTCGGAAAAGTGATCCAACATCTGTGATGAGCAACACAGTTCCTGTAGAGTGACAGCTGTGGCAAGAAATAGCTGACTTGTACCAAATGAGGGTCACTGAAGATGTAAATCAGTATCAGGAAACAGGAAAGAATGGTAATGAAAGGGAACATTAACTGCATCAAAAGTGCTCTTAAATGCTTTCTTATTCAAAAAACCTTCACTCTTTTCTAAACTTATGGGTTTTATTATAGCTAAACTGAAAAATGTTGTTGACCCTGTCACAACCACATGCACAAATTTTAGTTAACCCATTTTAATGAACACTGGAGATGTATAATAATTGTTGTATATGGACTATATATTACATATGAATGAAATTGTAGCTGTGCATGGATATAGCCATACACTTTGTACGTGCATGGTACGTACTGGTACACTTGTGAAGAACATCTGCAAAGATGTTACTGCTAGGTATGTGCCCCGCTGCTCTGGTAATCTGTCATGGCTTGGATTTCTCTGTTTCTAGATAGTTCATAAGAAAAGTGGGGCGATGGCTGCTAGGACAGTGTGACTGTACTTCCACATGACTCACTCAAACTATCTCTAATTATTTTTTGGACTTTTCTACCTGTTTGTTTTGATCTCATTGTTACCTTATTTTTAACAGGCAAGAAGATCAGTGTTGTCTCTCCAGGACAAACAGGTTCTGAACTAAACAAATATTAGTGTATCAAAGCTAGTTTGTTTTGCACTGTGGTTTCAAGAGAAAGCTGGGTTTCATTATGTGCTTTGACTTGGTAATGTAAACTTGTTTCTCTGATGAGTTTAATACTCAGTTGCTTAGAGACAGTCTTGAAAGAAAAATTTTTGAAATAGATCAAACTAGGGAAAAAAAAAAAAACCAAACAAAACAAAAAACCACAGCAACAAAAAACCCAACCACACAAAGAAAAACCCTTTAATGATTCTGGATAGATGAAAAGAGAAAAGTGTAATGATAGCAGAAAAAATATTATTGCCATAATTAAGACAGTCCTGTGATTGCTGCTTATATTGACTTGGTAGACAGTACCAGGTAAATGTGACAGTTTCTCTTTTCTTTCTGGACTATATAAAACATATATGTCTGCCAATGGTGGGAAAAAGGTCACTTTCCCAGTGAGCTACTCACTCAGACTATTGAGTGCACAGCGTATGTTGCATAGCTGTCTGATGCTCTGAAGCAGCATCTGGTTGAACCAGGCAATAACTTCCATACAGGTTCTGCTATCAAGCCACTTCCCATATATCTCCACAAAAAAAGCACAATAAAGCACACCACTACCACATCAATGTGACTTACTTATGCTTTGTACATATTCAAACACATGCACTCAGTAGGACATGTTATTACTTACAGGCTGAGACTGGCAAGGAAAAAGAGCCCTTGCAAACCTACAAAGAATAACCAGCTGGACAAGAAGTCTGCCTCTAGTAATGCTGGATCCTCATCTGGAGTGTCTCTCCATAATAGGAAGTTCTTGAGCTCAGGGCAGTATCCCCAGGCAGTGAGATCCTGTTCACCTAAGGATTTGAGATGATTACTGATGTTCCACAATTTTTATCTATCTAAGGAGCAATTTCTGTAGGACTTTATGGGAGACTGAATCTTTCTGTACCTTCACTGCATCACCCTACTCGTCATCTGTTCCTACGGTGCCTCACAGCCCCGACTCTCACCAGCAATGCTTGTAGTTTGAGCAAGTCCCCTCTTGGCAAAAATGGCCTGCAAGGCTGTTTGGGTCAGCCTCCTGTTTCTGCTTCATCAACCGGACTCCTAGTCGATCTAGACCTTTGCTGACTATGGATTCTCCATCATGATAGGAAGCAGGAATCGCATTTCTGTCTGTTTACAGTCCCAAGATAGCTATAACTAAATGCTTAGAGACTGTCTGAAATAACCAGAAGTTTTCTTAAAGTACATCATATCCTAGGAAAAATTCCTGGCAAGCATGGCCACAAAGAAATAATTCAATGCCTGCTGCTGTGCTGCTGGACTCTATAGGGAAGTGAGGGAAACAACAACTGCAGGAGATCAGATGATGACTAGACTGTTCGGGGATCCCCAGAAAATACCACTATGTCACAAAATTGTATTACAGGCAGGGAGTAGAAAGAAGCAGTAGAATGACAAACATAAAACATACCTTGAACTCACTGTCAAAAAATTTTAGTTAACACTTGCTCACTATTTATATCTTATTTGCTTACAGTAACATAGGAAATCTTATTCTAGCCTGTCTAAAAGTGATCAAAAAGAAAGACAGGGAAGAACAAAATATGGGATTATTGTTCTTCTCATAAAGAAGGTATTTTCAGGATATACTATACTAAGTATAGTATATCCTGCTTAAGGGACTTCTGTGCATAGAGTGAGGTAAAGCATGAAAGATGATCTTTTTGATTTTATTTTTTTTATTGAACACTTGGTCACAAATTGCCCTTTATCCTACATGTGTTTGTGATTACTATTGTTCAGAACAAAACCATCTCAAAGTCTTGCTGAACAGGTAGATTCAAATTTGCTATTGTTCCTTCTTATTCAATAACAGATAAATTCAACCTGTGAGCAACCACCTAAACCAGAATTTTAAATATAGAAACTCTAAAGGTAAATGATCTAGCATTCTTCTGTCTTATGCCTTCAGAGTGTACCTTTCATTTCATATGAAACTGTAGCTGAATTATAAAAAAACATAGATAGTATAAAAAGCTTTCAATGGATTACAAAATGTTACTCACAGAATGACATATTTTCTATGTTAATATTTTTACAGCACTGCAAGAGTCAATCATAATCAAGAAAAAAAGGCTGGATGGGTGGAAGGAAAATGAAATTTTAATGAAAAATAAAAGAGAAAGTTAAGCTGCACATATTTAGAAACTAATACCTTTTTATTACATTAATGGATGAACTAATAGATCAAAGGTTTGTAAGTGTCAAGAGAAGGAGGTGAATATGTGCATCATTAAATGTTGTACTTCATTTCTGCAAACATAGATTACTAAACCAGAAGAATTTGTTATAATAGCGTATGCTTTTCCTAACACAGACAGTACGGTATTTTTATTTAAACTAGAACATGACATTTAAAAGGAGAACAAAACAAAACAAAATAACAAAAGAAAACCAACAGCAAAACAAATGACCAAATAAACTCCCTTTTTTATTTTTTTATTTGTTGATGTTAAACAACAAAAGGACAAGAGTGTAAGACTTCTTACTGAAAGAAACCTCATGGTAACTGGATTTGCCCTTCTGACATCCACAGAAGATTCCACTAGAATTCTCAGAATTCTTAACACTAAAACCTCGAAGACAGATGGCCACAGGATTTATTGCTTGTGCCAAATTTATTAATGGCACATAATTTCTCAAATAAGTCATTTTGATAATACCAGAATTATTATGATTTCTTATAATGAATAAAGCATTTACACTGCCCTTACCTCCATTTCTTCAACACATTGGAGGATTCTTTGAGCTATACCGGTGTTCTTCGAGGTATCTAAAATCTTTATTTTGTGTCTCCTCAGAGCCCTGGATCCAAGTGATATCAGCCAATTTAATGTTTGCTTGGCAGGTTGCTCTATTACATCACTTGACATAAAAATATGAACCTCACTCCCCATCACTGTTTTCCGTGTCTCTGTGAAATTATTGCATGATTCCAAGCAATAGAATTCCACATTGCACACTGCATTGAATTTTTCATTCACTGAACTTTGGTCATAAAAATATTAAAAGTATTTTCACCTCCTTAGTTCTACTCAGGAGTCTTTGCTTCAGTCACATGTTGTTTGATGTTTTTCTGGGAGATAATGTACAGTTAAGTAACAAATGGGTGCTGATGAAGTTGCAGTAAGTAGCC
>KL258587.1:10824-32131 GCA_000699545.1 Podiceps cristatus | reverse complement strand
TAGAGAGGGACGATCACCTCCCTGTCCCTTCAGGAGGAACCCCACCCCCCCCACCCCCATCCTCCCACTGCAATCAGAAGAGGGTTGCTGGAAAAAAGCAGCATCCGTTGTCTCGCAAGTGAAGACATTAAGTTTCCCGCTGTCAAAAATAGGAACCGCGTCAGTGCCGCTGTAGAGGTGTAATAATAGAGGTCATCTCTCAGTAGAAAGTTCTAGGAGCTTATCTCAATGAAGCTATTCATACTAACCATGGCTTTTGGGAGTTGATTTGTGCAACACTCCTGCTCTGCTGTCGGGAGGTGTGCGAGTTGAATGCAGTGAATGCGGACGGGGACGTTGCTGTCAGAGTTGTTCCTGACTTTTTACATCCCTTGGGAGCTAATCTGTCTTCGTTAGCCACCTAGTGGAAAGCAGTGTGGGAGCATGTATTGGTATCCCAAAATACCGGTTTTATCAGGCATTGCTTAACACAACATTGAAAGTCACTATTTCTCACTCCATTGGCACTTTCCCGTTAAAGTTTGTTTTGTGAGAATGGTATATATCATTATATGGAGACAGTGTAGCCAAATTCCACTTTCAGCAAGTATGTATGTATTTACTTGGTTTTAGAAAAAGAGGAATTTATTAAATAATTTTACAAGCATGTAATGTAGTCTAAGACTTTTCAGCTGCCCGTGGAACAATTTCACTAAAATAAATGCCTTTTAGTTCTCTGAGGAATCCGAAGTCTCAACAAAGACCACTGGGGGGAGCAAATGACTTGTGCAAATGCGGTCTTTTCTGTGGAGACTCTAAAGAACTCTTCATGGACAGCAGGGGAGACTTGGACACTTACACACCTAAAATTTAAGAATTGATTTGGTGCCTAAGTAATTATTTAGGGTTCAAAAATTCATCGTATTCCTCGTGGCATCTGTACTAAAGCTATATATCATTCCTAATCTATCCTTTCCATTGTGGGCCCTACCTTTTGCTGTCATTCTTCCTAACTAAGCCCCTTGTCTCTGTTACCACCCTTTATTATCTGATCTTTTGTTTCAACTACTAGGTTCATCTATAGTAACTTTTACTCCTGCAGCCTCACAGAAAACCCAGTGAGGTGCAAGCTGTGATCCCAAGGGAGCAAGATTGCTTGTAAACCCGTGCTGTGAGATGGCAAATTTCTCTGGCAGCAGGATAACCCGTATCAGGATGTTGCAAACCTGGTGCTGCAAGGTATGAGAGGACTGGCAAGAAAGGGCACGTTAAATTTGTGTGGTAATCTGTTCTGCAATGCTTAAACTGGGCATGGGCTCTGTCACAGAATCACACAGAATCACTAAGGTTGGAAAGGACCTATAAGATCATCAAGTCCAACCACCAACCAACACCACCGTGCCCATTAAACCACATGCCTCATCCACACTTTCCTTAAACACCTTCAGTGAGGGTGACTCCACCCCCTCCCTGGGCAGCCCATTCCAATGCCTCACCACTCTCTCAGTAAAGAATTTTTTCCTAATATAATCAGCTAATTTTTCCTAATATAATCAGCTGTTGGGGAATAGCCACAGTAGTGATGCTGTGGGCTACAGGGATGGGTCACGGACGTAGCACTATCATTTGTGTGAAACGGGCAGAACAGTGGGGCACTTCCTAGAGGATCTTCCAGAGGGGCCCTCAGTCAAGCAAACACAGGTTGATGTGAAAGTTTTCCTTCAAAAAGTTTCAAAACGACCTGCAGGGGAGATGTTTTGCCTAGGGGCCAGACTAAATCCAGTCCAGGAAAACCTCAAATTATGACCATCAGAGATGGAAAGAGCCAGAGAACTTCTGTGTGCTGATCTGCTCCATTTGTATCAAATGGCGTGCTGATACAGCCATGGCCACAAACGCCCAGGAGGAATCTGGGAAATGTGGGAAAAGGAGAGAACAGAACTTCCTCCTTTCCACCCCAGTGGAATCAGCTGCTGTCTGATTTTGAACTGGACAAATTTAACATTGTGTGGACAAATGTAACGTGGATGTGTTATGGTATAAATCCTCATGGCTAAGTGCCAATGCGGGGGTAGGTACTGCCATATACATAAAGTGACGGAAGTGAGGTGTTTGTACTAATCCCTGTTTACCATTCTGCATGGTGTGAAACAGAAACACTATTTAACGTACCATAGAGATCAGATCCACTATTATTAACCAGTTATAGCTCTCTCTTTTCGACTAGTTGCATTTAAGGCCGCATGTTTGTCTATAAGCTTGGCCTACAGATACGCTTTGCACTGTAACAGCTACGTTCATTAGAAGCAAGAGTTTTCTTTTTATCAAAATAATTATATCCTCAGTAGCATAACTGGGTGCAATCACAGGGTATATCTTACTTCCATTCTTTAGAGAAATAAAGAATATCAGCATAAATACTTCAGTATATTGTTTTTGCTTTTTCACTGGTAAGCCAAGTTGTTGGTTGAGTATTATTCCAGTTTTACACTATGGCAAATTCATTTATGTCCAGGCAAGCACAACCAACAAATTTCATGTTCATGAAATTTTACAATGGGGTGCTGCGCGATGTAGTGCGCTTCACATTGGTTTGTGTGCAGTTGTAAGAGTACAGGGAAAAAAAATACTTATAAAACCATACATTTGTAACATTCCTTTTTAATGTGTGGAATGGCAAGCTGATTTGTTAGGCATTGACTTAGCAACGAGTGAGACACAGACCTCTTACATAGTCAAGGCCTCAGTGTGTTACATTTATTAACTTGACCAGGAAGAAGCAAATATGTGTCAGACTACCTAAGCATAAATGCTAAAATTAAAAAATTTTAATTTGAAAACTGAAGTCTGATTTCAGGGGTATAAAATGAGCCTTAAAATTCTACAAAAAAACCCCCGGAATGTTTTATAATTGAACTAAAAGACCACCAATTGGCATTTACTTTTTAATTGTATTCTCTTAAGCCCCCCAAATAGTTGTCTTTTGGCACTTATCCTATACATTGTCCACTTATAGGAAAGATGTAAATAATTAATACTTTTAAAAAATAAAATCTAAAGATATAAAACCTTACATTGGTAAAAATGCTAATATTTAGAACAGCCGAGGCAAATAAAATGCATTAACTGCCAAATAGATTGTTTCAGGGAGCAAATCTACATAACCTAAAGCATTAAATATGAAGTTTTCAACTTAAAATTTACTGTACAGAAGAAGAGATAAAACCCAGTGATTCACAGTAGGAGGTGAAACATTCAGGGCAGCGACCTCCATTTGATGTCTTCTTATCTACGTTAGAGATGGTTCCACAAAACAGGCAGTTTTGTCTCCTCTTTGGTCCAATTATGTTTCACAATGAGGCAAAAGTAAAGCTCACTGGCTGTAGAGTTCTTCTCTAGAAATCAAAGTATTTTAGATTTTTTTTTTTTAATAGATGGAAACGTATTTTGTCACCTGTAATTAAACTAGCACAGTTCTTTCAATCCTCTTTACACAATAAGAGATCTTTAAGAGAAGAGTACGTCTTTCACTGGGTTTCAATTGCTTAAAAGCTACTGATACCTATAGCCCAAGATAGCCTCTACATTGTCTTCATCTGAAAGCACCTAATTATTTCATTTAAAATGACAATACTTGTAGAAATTAGTCACATCTTTAGTCTATATTAATAGATTTCTTCCTGAGTGTCCCCAGAATATAGGCTGACTATGTGGCTAATGCACTTTCTTTACTTGTTTTAGATTCAAATCCAAATTAGGTGATGTAAAAAATTGACCAGGAACATAAATGCATTGAAGATGAAATACATCCTTTGCACACCTGAGTTTTACTCTTTGGGCATTTCTGTGAAATACTTTAGCTGCTTGCCAGGTGCCAGATCAGAATTTATTGTTCTACCTGCATAAACCATTATCAGTGATGAAATAGTGTGTATCACCACAGATCTTTTATAACCAGTGTTACCAGTCTCCTACTCTGAAGCGCTGCAGTGCATCAAAAATATTTTAAAATCTAAATTATTTTAAATACACCACAACTTTATGCTTTAAACAAACCTTTATTTTTTTTAAAAGCTTAAAAACTTAATGTATTTGTGAAACCATAAATGTTTATGTATCTGTTTAAAAATTATAAAACAAAAGGGGACAACTTATACATATACTCC
The DNA here is from genome assembly GCA_000699545.1 of Podiceps cristatus. NCBI lineage: Eukaryota > Metazoa > Chordata > Aves > Podicipediformes > Podicipedidae > Podiceps > Podiceps cristatus. The sequence continues at coordinate 27,986 of KL258587.1, read as the reverse complement.
TACTGAATCAGCTTTCTATTAAAATCTAGACAAGGAAAAATATTTTCTACTTTGGTTGGGACCTTTTAAATCTAGACTCAACTTCAGAATAAGATTTTGCTTATATCTTACTTGTATTTAAAAGCTGAAGTTTACTTCAGGCATGTCGCTGTCACTTTCAAATAGCTGGCAATTTCATTCCAGATGAGCTCAGTGTAGTTCTTGGATACATGGATAGGTTTTGATTCCCAAGCAATGCTTTGAAAGGAGATGATCTGGGTCATTACAATGTTCGTTCTACTTGAATGAAATTCAAGAATTAATTGAAAGGTGGCACACACTAAACTTTATTCACCTCAGCTGTATTACTTTCTGAAAGCGGGAATTCTTGACTCCCTCTATAATATGGTCTCCAGACACAGCCGTGCTATTGGCATACATTGTCTGCTGTAGCGAAACAAAAAACCCCACTCATTAAAAAATTTAGTGTACCAGCTGAAGTACAAGATATACCAACAAAATTACTGTTCTGCAAGGATGAGCATTTACTTTGATTACTCGGTATAGCTGCATTAGCAAACTCTTTACAATGCAGATCAACTCCAAGGAAGTTTATACGGGTCCCAGACTATCCTGCTTTTCCACAACGTCAGCATTTGCTGCAGAATTCGTATCTAGAAGGAAAAGCAGCTCCCATGGCTCCCGTGAAGATCAACTTGACTACATAGCAGTGCGATGTTACTGCTTCAAAGAGGAACCGACCTAGTCATCTCAGTGGGATGCTGAGTTAATGCACTCTTTCTGGCGTCTCACGGTGCATCTCCTGCAAGCAACACCGTTTTTCCTTCCAAAAAGTAGTTTCTCCCAGCAGCTTCTGCAATTAAAAAATCTTCAGTATTTTAAATATGTGCCAATGACTTAGATTAAAAATAATTCATTGTGAAATGTGTAAGAAAAAAACACCCTGCCTGGGCTGTATCCAGCTTTATATATAATTAATTCAAAAATAATTTTTATGCATAGCTGCCACAGAACTCTCTGGATGCTATTTGAAAAGCTACAGCCACAAGTGCAAAATGCAGCCTTCAGCGTATGGCAGAATGCATGGCATCTCATTTATACAGTCCTGTTAGTCCAGGACTAAATATTCTGATTGTACCAATCGGACATCTCTGCCAATGCAGTGAAAGCGCAAGGTTAGAAACCGTGAAGTCATTAAGGGCTTGGTGATGGATTCCTCTCTGTATCTTAACATCTGAATCAGTTTTATTATGTACATCACTGTGATACTGCAGTGAAATACCAGTCAGGAAAAGGAACTTCCAAAGCCATACATTCTCTCCCTATAAACAAATACATACGAGTACTGTCAACCTTAAGAAACTAGATTTAAAATTCAAACACTTGATTACATTTGCATAGTTGTGAAAATTTATTAGTTACAGTGTAATGAAAATCAACTTTTTTTTTTGGTACAGGCAGAAGTAAAAACATACATTATATAGAAAAAAAATCACAGCTTTAAAAACTGGCTTACATTGTTTAAAATGAGTAAATCTGGTTGTATTTCAAGGCATTGGACTTTAATACTTAAATTTATGCCAAACCATCACACAGTGCAAGAAATATTCCGCAATAGTACAAATTCCATACAGCAGTCTTCAGAGTATTTAGTCTCACAGAATCTCATGGTGGCAAAAAAGTGTGCTGAATATTTTTCCATTTAAACACGAAACATTGCTGAAGTTAAATTTTTCTTTCTTTACATACTCTCTATTACAAAAATATCAAATTGCGAATTTGACAGTGTATTCTACAAATAAATGCGCCATGGACAATAGGAATTGCAACTTTGGGACAGTTACTTTACAAAGTGTATTATAAAAATAAATTATATGGCAAACATCAAACAAAATCAAGCACGTGCCTTAGGCTTTGCAACTAAAAATGAAATTCAGCTGGCAGAAAGGCTGCTTCTCTCTCTCTGACTATGTACTCTCAAAATACCAGCAAGGCCCTTCATTCTTAAAGCTCTACCAAGAAAAAAATATATAAAATCTAACGGAAGCAATAAATACTTCCTCGGATAATCAGTAGCACAAGTGACCCTGGTGTTGATGTAGAGAGCTTCCACAGCGATCCGTCCAACCGGCAAGGAGTAGTGCACAGAGAGAGCATACAGTGGGGGCGGCAACTCATCTAGAGTTCATGCGTAACTGGTGAATGATGACGCTCTCTAAAAGAAAAGATAGCAAAACATTTAGTTTCATGAAACTGCAAATGAATGACGAACTGCATTAAAGAAGAACAATTACAACAGCAGCTCAAAGCATTTTTCTTCTAGAAATGTCTCACAGGCTAACTCTCACATCACCGGCTGATAAAAATTGTCCTGGCTAATGCTACAAAGGGAAACTAAATTAGCATCAGGCTACATCTCGGGAGCCCTTGTCTTCCACTTCAATGTCAAGGCCATCACTTGGTTGTCCATGGGACAAATAATAACCTAGTTGAATGGATTAAACCACAGGAACACCAAGGTTCCAGTCCCACACCCGAATCGGGTAGAGGAAGACTTGGAGTTGGGTCTCTTGTATCCCCTCTGAGTAAATCCATCCTAAACCCGCTGGCAATTCCGAAATGGGGATGAGGAAGAGGTATGAGGTCAATTCTCATTTTCAGTTGAAATTTGGCTTAGAAACCTCTGCTGGCTTTATTCAGCAAGCCTGCTTGAATTTTGCTACTAACTTTAATGGGGATTTCAGCCGCAGCGTGCAAAACTAAGTGTTGGCGTTGTCTTTGAAAGTCTAGGTTTAACTTTGTTCTGAGTGTAACGTAGGAGATCCCTGATCCTGCTTCATCTCTGGACTCTCCTGAAATACTAATGACCTGGCCTTCTGTTCTTCTGTCTAAATACACTTGTTCTTACAGGCAACTTTTTAAATATAAGAATTTAGCTATCAACGTTTTTCTCTGAAAAGGTGTATTTTATGCATTTCAAATAATACAACTGTACCAATGCTAACTAGAAACATATCATAAAACATTTTCAGAAATACTCATTTTCTTAATTGAAATTATTTGTTTTCTTTCTTAAGATTCCTTCCTCTCTTAGTAGTCTGAAGATTTTTCAAAATGTACACGGCCCAAGAAATTACACTAATCGTGTATTTATTCCCTTTTACATTTTTATTGACTTCTGCCTTTGTCTGCTTCCTCACTAATACCTGCAAGACGTCTGATTAAGTTACATTTTAAGAGGAAAGAAAATCAAAATGTTTTCCATGTACTCTTAAGGCCGGAAGTTTGCCACTAGATGGCAGATTCTGGTGATGCTTTTCATACATAGTCAATCAGAAAAGCAGGGCTAAGGCAACACTCCAGAACATAGGTTAAGGCAAATGAGATAACAGAATTTCCCAAATAGAAAACATTTCTTTTCCATATAATTTATCAATAACAAATGACTTTCAGCAAAGTATGTATACCAGTTCTACCAATTTTGTACAATGAATGTGAAAGAACCACAAACTACAGTAAGATTTTACCTGACAATCAGTGCTGTTCTCTAACTTCAAGCTCTTGCAGAATATGATGTAAAAAGCTGCATTTACTTAATATCAGATTGTAACCTCAGGCGAACTCTCCCATTAACTTCAATGGGAGTCACAGGAACTCTATATGAAACAATTTTTTTCTTAATATTCACTATGCACATTATATATTAGTAGAGTTTAGATACAAAATTCTAAAAACTAAATGGGTAGCACAAAAATATTGTAAAGGCTCAGTTGCTGAATGAACAGCAAAACTACAGTAGGTTTCTGAATTAGTCTTCCCCCTACAGACCAAATACAGCAATTATACAGAAAAGAGTAGGAGAAATAATAATTTAAAAAAATCAAATCATTTCCACTTCTAGTATTCATTTGTTCATTCATTTCTCACACACGTATATGTATGCTCTTAGTTTGTCTATCAGTTGTTTGTATTTGAAAATATATAACAAAAATATATATGTTATCACACACACCCACATATATTCACACACATACTCACTTAAGTTACTAGAAGAGGTGTCTGAACAGTTATTAAGCTAAAATTATAGAAGGGCAGGATCTGTCAGAGTTCTATTGGACCACCCTCTGGAGGAATATGATTATATCTGTAGGATATGATTACATAAATTTTTCTAGGGTTATAGATGTGTTTATTTTAAGGACCTATGAATTCACTTAAACAAAACAATTTGTTTGAATGTCAGGAAAAGAAAACAGAGTTAATGTAAAATTGCTAATTCTGCTTTCAGTTCCACTGATGTAAATCAGAATTTCTCCGGGAAACACATCCTTAACAGCTGGCCTACAAAAAATGCGAATTCATATAATGAAGCACATCAACTGACATTTTAACATATGACGTTTAATTTATTCTTACAATATATACAAACAAATAACACCAGATAATACAAAAATGTATGTACCACAGAAAACACACGCCCAAGCAACAGAAGAGAATCATACATCAGTATTTATATTTTTAAAATCCTGTTGAAGAGAGTTTTTAAAGTGAAGAACCATTCATACCTGAGTGGTTCATACCTGACTCTCAGAGCTGATAGCTTTGCATCTGAGAGTAGTTAACCCTGACTGCATTTTGCAAAAAGCTGAGTAAAAGCAGAGTGTAGGGAGTACGATTCAAAGTGAACATCTATAATGAGAAATGTTGCATACAGTTTTGCCTGAGATAGCGCAGGCAAAATTAAGGGCAACTGGGTAACTCACGCCGACATAGGGGAGAAAAACATTCCCCTAAATGAAAACAAGTTTGAAAGATGAGCTCACAGAAACTCCTGCCAGCAAATACAGGTTTCAAAGCGACTCAATGAAATCAGCCACTGATGTGTGATGGGAACATATAATTGGTCTGAAAATTGTCCTGACTGTTGCAGCTTATGCCAAGCACCTAACACCCAGCAGGACAGTAGCTTACTCTCTTTGAAGACATGCTCTTCCACTTCTGATCAGAATCACTGAAAGTTCATGTGAATATTTGGCATGTTTTAGAACATGCGTAGCGTATTTCAGACAGTAACATATGACTTGGCATCCAAACGGGATGAATCAACGTATTAATGTGACTTTAGAGATTAATCACATGATGCTAATTACTATGTGCTGTAAGTGATTTGAGGTTTAAATATGGTAGCATGCGCGCTCTATGGGCACATTCAGAAGTGTCACAAAGCGTTATCTAGCTTTTTGAAAAATCACACTAATGAGTGTCATGAGAGGAAAAAAAGGTGGGCAAAATAAAAAAATCTCTGTGTTTTTTCTGTTATTTATTTAGCATGTTTACTGATCTGAGAGAAATCCCCCAGGTGTTAGGGCTGAAGTTCTGTGCTCCCTCATTTTCAGTCACACTTACTCTAAAGTATTGCTCTGATAATGGCTGATTAGTAATACTCATATGTAACAGTAATTTAGGTGATGGGATCTAATCTAGAGAACACAGTAGAAAACTTATTAGGAACTAGATTTAAAATCACAGAGATCATCTGGAGAACTGAGAGTGCACCTTCTCAGTCCATGTGTGCTGCTCATGAATGGGTTGGCCCTTGCTTTGCTCTTCTGCCTCTCCACCTTACTGCCATCGCAAGCCGTATGTTCCCACTGCTGGCCTTGAGTTATCACGACTGCTTATATGACCACGCAGTCAGCCAGAACAGGGCATCTCTCCAGCTGACATTGAATCCTACCAAAAACACAAAGATTGGTTCTCGGCCAGCTCAGGTCCTGATGAAGCACTGTAACTTACTACTTTGAGTTTGCTACTGGAACTGTTTCACTTCATAAAAAAAAAATTAAATCAATCAATCAATTAATACAGAGAAAAAGGTAAGGGAGAGAAAGCATGAGGGTGAATCATTCTAGATGATCGCCTGGGCAGAGGAAGTCTTGGTTTCTGCATTGTAATTCATTAATGCAGAATACACAAAAAGCCCTGTAAATAAAGGCCCTAATATTTTCTTATGGATTGGTGTCTCAGAGTTTGATTCTTTGGTGCCTAGTAAAATCAGAGGTCTGAACAAAGCTTCTCCTTGTAGTATGTCTGACATCACCCTCTTGTGTTCATTCTTTGATGTTCTATGAAGGTGAGATCATGCTACATTCTTCCGCGCAGCGAGGCACTGGTAAGGTCTTGCTCCTCTTCTCTGTCACCCTTTCCATTAAACTGGAAGAACTTCTTATTCTGGAGATCCCTAATGCTTTGTCAGATTTGTCTGAAATTGGTTGATGTGTCAATGTTACTCATCAACAAAGGACATAGACACTTCATATAGGCCTTCTTTTCACAAAAGGCCAGGCTCAAAAGCAGCCTTTGGAAAAGGCACCAGAAGCCGGGCGGGCTCCCTCCTCCTAGTTCAATATCTGAACCACTCAACCACTCTCTTGTTTCTGCTCAGTGAATACTGGAGCCCTCCAAGCAGAACAGCACAGCCTTTACAGGAGGGAATGAGAATGCCACCTTCTTCCCCCTCCGCTGCCTGTCAGTGCCATTGGTGAACCTGGCTGGGGCTGATGCGGGTTTGAGTCTCCTCAGATACTGGTGAGAAAGGAGGACCCTTCTCCTACCTTTGAAGAAAGGTTTCAGTCAAAAGCTGTTTTAAATAAGCAGCACTACCCCTACATTTGTGTGATATTCAATCTACTAGGAGACATTCACAATTCCACAGTCCTTTTAAAACAGCCACTGGTTTCCTATGCCTGCCTTCTTTCTCTTTCTGGCCCAAGAGCCTGGAACTAAGCTATGCTAAAGCTAGCCTTTATGCTTTTTGCCAGATTCCTTTTAGTTCAGATCAGTTCCTCAGCTAAGTTCAAATGCTTACGCCAGCTCAAGGGACAACCAGATGGAAGTGAGTACTTTCCTGGCTGGAGGTGACAAAGACAGGACTACAGCTTTTGACTCCAGTGTGGGGTTACATCCTGACTTGAAGTGACCATGAAATTGTGGCTTCCCTTACAGGAAATAGGAGAATACCTAGATTATGGATCTTGATTAGGTTCAGAGTCTGCAGTGCTAGTTAAGTCACAACTGAAACACAGACCAGACAAGTGCAGTGGAAGAACTTCAGGATGCCTCTGGGGCTTAGGCACTGTCTTTAGGCTTGATTGTCTAAATTGCCTTCTGGAGCTGACCTTCTGAATGGAGAATCTTACCGTAGCCACCAATCACAACTGTCTTCAGATTCAGAGGAATTTCCTATATAATAAAGACAGTTACGCTTCAATTTTTAAGACTTCTGAGCTATAGGCTTTCTTTTTTCTCCAGCTTACCCTTCTTCTATCTTTAAGAAACAAAAATCTCAAGTCAATTAAAACAGATGTTAAAAATGATGGGTACAACTAAATACCTATTTCTAGCTAACAGTTAAACTAGTTACCTGATTCCAACTCTTTGGGCTTCTGCTATGGAGCAAAAGTTCTTTTCTGTTGTGCTGCCCCTGGGAAAAAATAACAGGAACCTTGGTCTGACCTGTCTGGAATTTCTCAAGCCCGTCTCATGAAATCCTACTGACTCTACAAGAGTAATCCCCAGCTTGTGCCCACAGTTCTGCTTCAGTTGTCCTCATTTGTGTGTCCAGGATTTCAGGCACTGTAAGGCTGGCTTGTTTCTTCAGGTGAATTAGTTTTTTAGATCTCAAGCAAAACACATTTTTCAACCACAGGCACATACAGAATATTGCCTTGGGTGTAGCAACAGTTAACTAAGGAACTAAATTTCTTTGAAACAAGGATCTGAAAAGGAAGGCTTAAGGCAGCTGTAGTTCATCAGTATATCAAGCCACATTAGCTTGGGGCTCATGTTTGCAATATTATTTAAATGACTGTTTTGACCTAAAGACTTGTTTCAGTGCCAGTATTTAGAGTGAATATCCAGCAAAAAGCTCTTAATAATGTGTTTTCTTCAAACATCTGCTAAAAAGGTCTATGTTACAATAAGAACAGTAAGATCTCGGCAACGATTTATTGACAAATTGAGGCTTTTAAGTAATAACAGTTAGTCAAGAGGATCTGATACATTTCTGGCGTAGTAGCTCACATTGCTTGCTAATTCCAGTTTCCAAGTTTTATCTGAAATACTGAGAAATGAGTGTTATGAAAAATGCTACTAATATAAATCTGATTTTCAGATGTCATAAGAACCAGAACCTTAAAATTTACAGGTATTGCAGCTGCTGCACGTGTAAAAACTGAAACCTACTTCTTTGCTCATGTGGCAGCAGCTTTTACACCACAGACAAAATGCCCTTCATGTGAATAATAAAATGCCAGCTTTACACTGGGATAATGGCCATATCTGGATCTTAAATTGGAGAGCAGTGCAAAGTACAGACTGAAGACTAAACATTGCTCGGACTGAATATAATTTTGCTGACCTTCTGTGGCAGATTCCTCCATCAAATCTCTTCTCCCAGACAGAAAGCCATTTCATATTTCACCCACTAGTGCATTTTCTTTTCTGTGAATTGTCTTTATTATTTTTTGGTTGTCTTCCTACCTCGTCTTCAGAAAGCTATTCCTAACCACTGGGTCCTTTACAGCTTGCTGTGGTGGTTGAGGTATTATACAAGCTTTAAAACCCTCATTTATCATCTGCTCAGCTCCATTTCTTGACTTTCTTCTGTGGAAATTGATCACTTAATGGAAATGTCTCTTAATAACTTTACTGATATTAAATAAACAATCATAACAATCATCAGCATCCACACCATTTCCATGCTGGAACAATTCCTTAAAACATGCTTAAAAATGCAAACATACAAATGAGGAAATCACAAAGAGGGAAGAAAAAAACGACGAATCACCATGGTGTTGTGAGGTGGTTTGCATTTAAGACAAAATATTTCAAAAAAAAATGAGAAATGAGAGAAACTTCCATACCAAACCCTATCTCTTTCACTGTCTGTACCTGAGCTGTGCCTTTAGATAGCAATTGCTGCCACCAGCAATCTGTGTTTACTTCCCCTCTAAGACGTAAGGATGCTTGGCAACTAAGGTTTAAATATAGTACAAGTCCATCCAACCAGGAAAACTGAAAAGCTAATGAAGTCAATGGAGTGACTTGCTTCATAGCCTTTAGTGGTCTTTGGAGCAACCACAAATGGACTGCATTGATTTCAGCCAGATCAATGTTTCTCAAGCTTTTTTTTAAGGACTGAACACCTCTTGGCTCACTTGCCTTCACCTGACCCCAGAGCTGGCAGTATCCCGGTGTGTGTAAGTCAGGGACCCGCCTGTAAGTACTGTCTACAAGTGTTAACCTCCCCTGGAAGAAACAAGCTGCTGCTTAGCACTGCTGCTGCCAAATATGGTGCAATCTTGCTACCCCCTTGAATTTTGTAACCACCTTGAGAAAGCAGCTCACCACTGAGAAATGCTGGTTTGGATGGGAGACTCCTATAGAGAGAAGGCTGGTCACACGGTGCCCATCCTTTCTCTCTTTCTCTCCCTCCTGCACTGGAGGTACTAGTTTTTATTAAAATAGGACCTCAAGTGCGCTGTCTCCTGGCATTGCTTCCCAAGGCAACGTGGCATCTCAAAAGATGTGATCACAGGCAGGAAGGAAAGTGCCCCATGCAGTAGCGAAGGTGGAAAGTGTGATCTGTTAAGGTGGAAGACAATCTAGTAAAAGTGACCAAGCTTCCTTCGATCTAACAAAATGTGACCAAGTCTATCATTAAGAAATCCTGGGTTAGATTAATAACCTAGTGCAGTTGCCCAATTCTCACTTCCTTGGCGGAAAATCTTCCTGGCATTCAACTACCTTTTGATTTTTTGTTTTTAAAACTCAGAAAGAAAACAAAAGGATGTTGTTACTTAAGTAGTCAGTGCACACACTTATTAGTTAGTCGTAAGTGACAGCTGCAGGACTCCATTAGTACAGGCAAGCGTGAGCAACTAGAGACAGGGGGCTGACTTCCATGGTAGCAGTAAGACCTGCAGAACATACCCCCTGAGCCTCCGCCATCAGCCCTGACCCCCGCCCAGGGAGGCAGAGCTGCTGGCTGAAGATTTCTTCAGTTCTATTTTCATAGACTGAGTCTCGGCACGAGGCTCGAATTTTGTCACATTTCCTGCTCCTGGGGCTGCCACTACTGGCTTTCCTGCTTTCATACCTTTTGACACAGGAATGCGGGTGGGTGTAGGTCTCGGGGATGACCCATCCTGTCCTGTCTGCAAAAGAGAGAGACAGAGAGAAATGACATGAACGGAGGTTTTTTTTTCTTCTCATATACACTCATCTTACATACTTTTCATTGGGTCTTCATTTACCTCTTGAGCAACGTCCCAAATCATGCTGATAAGCAAATTAATGTTCCCATTGGAACCTGGCCATAGCACAGATTGCTAGGGTAGAGCCAAAGGTACAGTCGGGATCAAACGAGTTTCCCAGAGCTGAGGTCTGGTGTTTTGGATCAAGATGCCATAGGGATGGGAATCCCTGCAAAACTCCGATTCCACAGCACAACACAGTGCAAGACAGCCGGAGAGGCTAACGAAATGCCAGCTTAGCTGTCAGACAGGTACAATATTAGCATCTTGCACAGAGACTAGCACAGGCCCTCAAAGCAGTACAGCCACGTGAGGCTAACACTGAACCCGGAGTAAATGCCATATTTTCAGAGCTGGGGCAAGATTACTCAGCAATATAGATAAAATTGAACTTTGCTTCCCAAAGTACGCTGGAGCCATGGCTGGGGCCACTTATTTCTGCACTGGGAAGTGCAGGGGGCTGGGAGAGAGAAACAGACCAAGATCTGGATTTTCTTTACCCGGAAAAGGGACATGGGAGAGGGCTCTCCCCCTCCAAACCCTAGCTACAACTTGATGAACTCTGGTGAGGGTGAAGCAGGCAGCCCAGGTTTTCAGGGATACCTCAAGGCAGTGTGGACATGGTCATTTTACTATCTCTGCCAGTCTGCTGCCCTGGACAAACGCCTGCCAAGCACATTTATCCTCAAGTTTGAGGACATCAGAATACCAAAAAAAAAGAAAAAAGAAAGAGAAAAAATGGCCTAAGTGGTTGAAGAGCCAAGCACGGGGCTGGCAGATCCAATGCAGCTCCTAGCAGGGATCCGTGCCCTTCTGGAGGCACAGATTATCCTATAGCTTTGAAAATGGCAATCGGGACATACATTTAGGCAACTGAATCCCACTGTGTAAACACACAAAGAGCAATTGGACAGGACAAAAAGATACAAAAAGGCCAACTGGTATTAGTTCTATGTCCATTGCACATACTCTGCAAGGCCAAAACGGAAGCTACCCTTTATGAACAATGACTTAAAGAAAATACTTATAACCACAACAATTCTGAAACAAAAATGTGTTTTATCTTCTGCAGTGTGCAGTACAGACACAAATGTTAACGGTGACAACTTCAATGTCTCAGCTGAATTTCATATGTGACTTTTTTCTGTTCAGATAATGGATAAAGATTTTGATCTCACAAAAGAGAACACTTTTCATAAGACGCTGGAATCGTAGCTAGACCCATCTGCTAAATGACTAAGTTCCACAATTTATGACATGTAAGCAAAATAAAACTAAATTGCTGAAATAGATTGGGTTAAGAGATTGCTTTGACTGCAACATGTATTTGCATATTTACTTAAAAATGCTCTTAAAAAATACTCCACAAAGGAGCATTTTTCTTTCTCTCTCGAAGGATTTCCAGCCAGTAGCATCAGGGCCTTCTGTCTGCATCCTGAGTATTCAAAGGAAAACCATTCCTTAATCTTCTAAGAATAGTTCAAAACCCCATGTGTACACACAAAAAAAAAATCACAATTGGAAAACTTGAATGCTGTCTGCCTGGCAGGAAGGAAACCATTTTCAATAACTAAAAGCAACATTTACAATAGCAGTCTAAAGGCTAATATGGAACTCACATGTAGATGTCAAAACAAGTTAGGCCCATACAATTCTGTAGGGCAAAACATGCAAATGCATTCCATCAGCCTTGGAAAGTATGTCAACATCCCAGGGAACCGAAATGACAAACATCTTGTACTCCCTGAAAGAGCTCCACAGTGTGTAAACATGAGGCCATCAAATGAAGTAGCTGGAATCTCAGGCATTTCTTCAGCTTTATTCACATGTAAATTATTAACTAAGGATTTGGGGCTTTCAAGTTACTCACTTCAAGCCTTAATCACTCAAAAGCACTTTGAAAAGAACTCCAACTTGCTTTAAATTTCTTAGTTGCCTTCCTTACCACATACTAACATGTTGATGGTATGGAAGCTAATGCCTACTTCACACACAGCCGCAAAAGCAGTTTGTGTTTGCTAAATGAAATGGCACAAAGGTGGCTCCTCAGCAAGTGGTCCCCTTGGCGAGTGACCGGGTAAGCAAGCGGAGGACACTCTCCGGTAGGTGTCTGTAGTGCCTGTGGCAGAGAGCCCACACGACTGTCTGTCTCTTGGTCATTTCTTCCAACAACCAAGCTCTAAGCAACTCCCTCCAGCCCTGTTTGTCGGTAGGCTGATGTCTTCTGGTTGATCTGGGAATACGGCTCCAACCAGAAACCAACTCTTGCGCAGCCGGGCCCAAGCGGCGAGACACGGCCCCACGGGATGCAGAGTGATGCTGGCTGGCTCTGAACGGGCTGTACGCCGTGCTGGAACAGCACAGGGGGCCAGAGCGAGGTTAGCAAATACATTACCGAGAGTGAGATAAATACACGTGGCTGCTAAGCTGGTTCAGTCAATAATCAGCGCTCACTACAGATGCTAAGGTTGCAGTAAGGTTGGACAGTGCCATTAAAGGAAGAAAAGCGATTTGAATGTACAGACCATTTGGCTTGTTTTACTGGTTTATAACAGATCCTGCTGAGTGCATTTTATTGACACACAAAAAGAGTGCTTTCATACACACTTTCGGAGTATTTTCATAACAAAGGTGCTTTTTCAGCACTTGTTTTTTATCAGGTCGGGGACCAGCTTGCCCTGGACAGAAATGGTTCAGTTCAGTGGCTGACACAGGTATCTAATGCAATTTGAGATGCCCTGGGCTACTCAAGTTATCTGCAGAGGGCTGGTAGATAAGACAGAGGACCCAAGGAGCCTCTGATAAAGCAGCTGGAAGTTAGGTAGGCTACTTGACAGCACTTAAAATGAAACTAAAAAAAGTATGTTCAGGCAATTGCATGCTAAAAGGGTGGGACTTAAGATCTAGTCAATACAGTCAGCGGAGCCCAGCTCACACTGAAGCTATCAGCATCTCAGCTGAACCACCCTCCGGTCTCCACAGAGCCAGCACACAGGGCTCAGTGCTGACAAGGCGACTGATGACTAGAGACTGACTCAGTTGCCTGCACTGGAGCATCTTGTGCCATCTGAGGCATCCTGACAGCTTCCACTGCAGAAAGGTACAGGTTATACCTACCAGCCTCATGCACGTGTCTCAACTGCCATAGGGCATGCAGATAGCACCATGCATGTCTATACGCACAAGTGAGCTGATCCCCGGATCTCTAGTAACTCAAACAGAAGTTTAGAGCATATATGGGACACCTACAAAGAGGTAAATTTAGATGCCAGTCTCAAACTAAATGCTGCTCAAATGAAAATAGCCCTATAGCTGCTCTAACGTGTGCCCAGTTAGCTCTGGCACCCAACAGCCTTTCAGCCATGCCTTGCTGCCTCGGTCACAGGACGCTCTGCACGGTTGGTGCCGTGCCACTACGCTGGCTCTGCTGCAGCCGGGATTCCCTCTGCTCTCTGAATCCCTCCACGTCACCCGATTCACTGTGTACCCTGGCAGCGTAAACAGCTGGTGCTGGATGCCAGTCTTGTAGGAGGTGGGCAGCACAGGGATGAAGTGTTTATAGGGCCCTGGTAGCCAAAGAAAATCCAAATTCGCCAGCAATCTCACAGCCAAATGTAAGGCCTAAATTAAGAAACAGAATATAGGCACCCCAGTTGTTTTTTTCCCCAAAGAATATTTGGTTTTGTTCTGTGGGGTTTTTAATGCAAACTATATGAACTGTCCTGGGAACAGGGACCTGTACTACTGTGCTAAGGCAAGACTAACCACCAGGTTACAGTTTCAGGCTCTTTTTGGTCTGTATATCCCCTGGTCTCATAGTCTTGAACTTTTGGTTGTGCTGTGGTCCATCTGTAATAAAAAAAAATTGTCTACTAGGTCTGCTAGGATAGTCCAAGTATTTTCCTGGGAGTGGATTTGACTCTAATCAAGCTAAGGAGGCCCAAACCCCAGTTCTTCCACTTCTATGGTAATTATCTAAATCCATACACCATCGTATAATAGGCAGTTACCAGCTTAGGGTTTGATTATTTTTTATTTTTTTTTTTTGTAATCAAAGTAGCAATGGTTTTGTGTTAAATGCTGAATTCAGTCCAACTGGTCTAACAGTCTCCATCACATCAGCACTGGGATCCAGGATGCACCAGAGCTGCTGGCGGAGACCCCTGTGGGGCTGGACCACACTGGGTGGCAGCGCTGGTGCGATGAGGCCAGCTGCTCAGCTGGCCAGCCCTGGGCTTGTGCAGCAGGCAGAACACAAAGTGCCTCCAAAACATTTGGGTCCAGCAAGTTCAGGTGCCAGTGAAGACGCAGTCACTGGCCGGTGCCTTTTTTCATCGATCGTTTTGGTTAAGTGCTCAAAAACTTCCCAAATTCTCCTTCAGGTGCCCGTGTCTTTGGATCAGGGTCTCATTTTATCTAAATCAAAACTGCTGCAGACTCAGAATAGGACGTGGATCAGGGGAATATAAATCTCTAGCTACTCTAGAGTGTATGTCGGTGTAAATCAACACAACTGTAACCATGGAATTCATGGGATACAAAAATCATGATGATCCATCATGAAACCACAGTCTCTGGTTTTGGACTCACATATGCAGGGAAACACCACAGCTCAGGCTGAACCTTTAAAAGTACCATGTGTGCGCCTTAAAATTAACTTCACCTGCAGTACTGAAGATAACTCCATAAATCCAAATTGGATGAAGAGTTAAATGTTTTCAAATATGAAAAGAGTAACTGCAAATTTGTTATAGCAACAGAGGAGAATTAGGAACTTTAGGATTATTTTCCCCTTTGTAGTTTAGCACTGGATTAGTACATTGTACAGAACATCTTGTATCAGGAAAGTTAAGAAAAATATTAAAGCCAGCAAGCTAAGAAAGCAGTTTTGTATCAGTTTGTCTTCTTTGATTTCATCATACGAACTTCAATACTCAAAATTACATCAATGTTGGTTTCTTCTAGGATTACTGACTAAATGATTACAATTTGTTTTTTTCTGTCTAGGGGTATTGAAATGTGTTTGTAAAGTAGTCATTTGCAAAACAGATGCTGCATATACAACTTTTTTTTTTTTTCTTTTTTTTCTTTTTTTCAGGGGGTTAGGGAGGAAAAGGCACATTTGGGCTTGTTAGAAGTTCCCTGTTCATCTGACTAAGGAACTTAACAAACAAAGGAAAGCATAAGAACAAGTAAATCTTATGGTTGAACTATTTTCCTTACATTCCAAATCGGGGAGGATGAAGTGAAGAAAGAAGCCACTTCTTAGCCAGATGAAAACAAAACAAAAAAGTTTTGCCTGCCACGGTTCATCGCATCATCACAGTAGAGACAGACATCTAGTAAAAAAGAATGAGGAACTCTTTAAAAAAAAAAAAAGTTTTCCAAGCTTCTGAGGGACAAAGGAGTTTGTAAACAAATTAATTCAAGACTTTAAAAAATTAACAGTTGCCTCTAGTCTGCAGGAAAACACTGTAAAGTTTCTACAGTACCTTATGTATGTGGGGAGAGAAAGCACACACGTGCAAACTCAAATAGATCCATATGACAAATGCAAGTTTTCTTAAGTCAAGGGGCTTAAATGGGAATGGCAGCCTCTCTCCAAAAGTGTGGAAGTGTAACTAAAATACATTTTGACATTTCAGCTTGGAAAGAGATGTGTGAAGAGGCATGTTGTAGGGGTCTGCAGACTCCTGAGCAGCGTGGGCAAATGAACAGGGGATGACTATTCAGTATTTGTCAAGATACAAGAAAGAGGCTGTAACCAATGAAGGTATCGCATAAAAGGTATTAAACAAAAGAGCATTTTTCCCAGAGCCCACAGCCGAATTCACTGCCCCCCGATGTTGTGGAAACAACAGTATAAATGAGTTCAAAAAGCAATTAGAAGAATAAACAGAAGAAAACTCCGCCACGGTCTATTAAACACAAAGATGTGGCTTCAGGCCCTGGTTCAGAAAGAAATACCCACCTATTGCCAAAAGCTGGGAACAGACGCTGAGAGAAACATTACTGCGTGTTTACCCACTTAAAACAATCTTCCCCTAAGCATCTGCCACAGGGTCTGTCTAGATAAATAAGCTTTTGGACTAATACAGTACCACTGGTTTTATATTTTGGTTAAATTCTTGTTTCACAGGGTATTTCAAACTAAAGCAATGAAAAACCGTGTCCAATAATAAACCTAGGGGGAGGGCTATCGTTAAATACTGTCCAGTATGTTTAAAGACAGAGGTAAGAGACTGATTTAAGTAAAAAAATGCAGCTGGGGAAGCACCACAGAGGCACGGAGAGAAAGCGGCAAAAAATATGTTAGAGGAAGCACTATTGTAATATAGCGCTTACAGAAGCTGAGAATTTCAGAGGAACAGAGAGAGCTTTACTACACACTGGCTCAAAGAGGCTTGGAGCTGTAAGCAACGATACCATGTCTGCCTATTTATTCCTTTGGTGTTCAGTTTTATAGAAGATATTCATTGAATTATAACTAGAATGGGATTCTATGAAAGAAATATCAGCCTGCATGATCAGACTCTGAAGACCTGCCAGCTGGGCCAAAAATCATTATGACTATTTTCAGAAGTCAGAAATTGCCCTCACCAAAAGTAAAAATACAGTTTCCTGCTCTGTCACCTCCATCGTTCGTTGTCCCTCTCTGTCTCTTACCTGCACTTTTACAGGACTGCCATTATGAAAATAATTTTAAAGGAACATTCCAGGGACTTCCTTTGAAAGTTATCCATTTGGAAGATAATGTCAAAAGTATACCAATATCCAACACTGGTACAAAAATATCCAAATCAGGCAAATTCTAATCTTATAGTTAAGTTCGTATCTGAATCAGAT
>KL258586.1:0-10231 GCA_000699545.1 Podiceps cristatus | reverse complement strand
CAGGACCTCTACTTGATCAGTCACTTCCCAGCTTTTGTGGGGTGTCACAAATTTAATTTTTTGGCTCAATTGAGTGGCTTTACACAATGTGATTTGTCAGTAGTCTAGAATTTATTACACCCCCTTGCCAAATCACAGCATTAGACTGTGATATTTGATAGCACTCAATTATTAGTTGATTAATGGGTGATTTGACAAAATATGTTCTAATCAAACAGTGACTTAGTTAGAGGTTCAAAAATTACAATATTCACTCTATTACTCTGTGGAAGGAGTCTGTCAGGGAAAATCAGGACAGGGTTGATTTTACTGAATAAAAGGATAAAAGGGTAAGGAGCATCCTCCCGTTGAGTCACGGAGTTCAGAGAAGATCCCCTTGCTTTCTAAACTTCTTCTGGAGTGGCTGGATTCAATCCTAGTACCAGACTTCGTCAACGATTTATGTCTAAGTTTCATTCACAGTTTAAGGTAAATCATAAAATTGTTAGTAACACTTAATTGCTGCCTAATTTAACACCTACAAAGTGATTGAATTAATTCACACACCCACACACAATACATATAAATGTACAAAAGGTATACCTGTTAAAAATTCCCCTTGAGTTCAGTGAAATATGTCAAATTCTCTGGCATTTCTCAAGAGGCAAGGGTTGAGCCTGAAGGCTTTGGGGGTTTCAGCCCAGGTCCAGTTGTCAGCTTTAGGTGATGGTCCTCTGATTTTCTCAGGTTCAACAGCTGTGAGCTTCAAGAGGCATCCCACTCAGAGGAAGATGCTGGGCACAGCATCTTTGAAAGTTTGTGGCAACCAGAAGAGGTGCTTGAGGAATGGAAGAAAGTAAATGTCACTTCTGTCTTGAAGGAGAAATTGTTTTTCCACCAAGAAAAGTTTAGGAAAATACTTTTGCCCCATTCTAAATGACTAGAGATTGCAGCTTATAGCCATTTCTCCTGGATGAAATTAAGATATAGAATCTGAGACCCAAACTTTATGCCAGAATAAATGATGAAGATTTTTTCTTTAGCCCGAGACAAAGCACTTGTTTCTCTCAGTTTTGAGACTGGGATGAAATTCAATTTAAAGGAGACACCAGTCTTTGGGCAGCTAAGCTGTTTTTAGGCTCCACTGTCTATGTTAGTGGGAAGGAGAAAGAGAGAAAGAATGAAAACAGGGGATTAACTTTCCAAAAGTCTGCCATTTTAGGCACTGAAGGGTACATCATTATTTGGCCTTTACTTGCCTCTGCATAGGACTGGGTCTTTCCTATGTCCCATGTCATACCTATCCAGTCTGATGAAATGTGATGGTTCAAGATACCTTGAATCTCTACAGGACTAGTCCATCAAATAAGGCACTGGATACCTGTATTTAAGTACCTTAATCCTACTCTTGATGTCCACTAGTTATGAAGAAAAATCTGGGCTCCCAGTATGTATTAACTCCTACTTACTAATGCCTAAATGTCTGCATCTTAAATAATGCACTACTTGACCTAAACTCTACGAACAGCATTAAAAGATCTATGAAATCATTCAGTAAGAGACCTAAAGTCAACTGATTATGCAATATTTTGTTGAAAAAGCATGGATGACTTGGCTTCAGAGAGAACTATTTTTATTAAAAAAAATAGTTGCTAAGTAGTTTTTTTGATGAAATATCATTTTTCAATCTAGAAGAAAAAAAAAATATTCCTTATTTTAAATAAAAAACCTTAATGTTTCCAGAAAAGCTAGAGTTTTGACTAGATGTCCTCCTGATACCTTTTCCAAACCGAATGATTCCATGATCCTAAGATTTTGGTAAAAATTAAAAAAATTACACACATACACACACAACCCTGTAGCATTCTTCATTGAAACCGGATGTTAACTGACTGAACTAAGACAGAAAATGAAATATAAGCTTGAGCTTCAATTTTGCATCAGAAAATGTTTTCAGAAAGGTATATTTAAGGGAAAGAAACATCGATGAGTTCTTTATTTTTATGTTTTTCCTCAAGGAAGCTGTTCTTCTTTTTCAAGCAGCTCTTCTCAGAATACTCCATGCTGTCTTAATGACAACAAATGTCAAGGGTTTCCAGTTAGATCACTGCACCATAGACCAATAATTTATCTACTAAACAAAGATATAAAGGAGAAGTACCGAATAAATCCCAGGAGGTATAACAGTATCAGCTGAACGTCTTTAAATAGCCTTTCATTGTGCTTCTGCCTGTCCCAGAGAGATGCTGTTTTGAGGCCAGAAGGGAACATTCTGATAATTTAGTCTTGTCTCTTTCAGAAACTCCTTCCTTTCTGCTCTTCTTCTCTCGGCACCCGTTGCCCTCTCCCTGCAAGTCTCTCCTTTGAACAGTCATTCCCTTTGAAGACACACCCAAGATTAGTTAATCGCCACCTCACTCCACCAACACTCCATTATTCAAGTAAACCACACACACTCCCAGTGTCAGACTCAGTGGAAAGTCTTACCAAGGTGGCCATGGCCACACACGGGCCTTGAGCACTCATACAATAACACCTCCGTGCTTATTTTGTTATCATGGGGCTATACTGGATGAGGAAACCAACCACCACCTTGCTTTATGGGATGCTATTTGCTGTCTTTTCTCATGCAGAAGAGCCCAGGATTGACATTGCAAAGGGATTTATCACACGTGGCTATTCCTCATGGCATCTTCCCAGCAAAAAGCCAAATGGCATTGTTCAAATAATAACTCATTATTTGTATTGCAACTGGACCTAAAGGCCATAAGCAGGAGTAGGGTCCCCTTTGGATAGGTGTTGTACAAACATCTTGGAAGAAAGAGTCTTACTGTGAATAATTTACAATTTAATAACAAATGCTGAGAATGGGCATTTAAAACTACAGAACTATTTAGACTTCTATAATCAAAACCATTTAAATTGCAAAGCTAACTAAAGCTTAGAAACTGCTTCCCTCATTTCTTAGCCGATAGCTCCAAACCAGCTGTTCATGGTACCAAACTCAGCATGTTGTCTGCCTTATCTTCCCCTTTTATAGAGATATGAGTTTTTGTGTCATGTTGGTGAGTGTATGTGAGCTGTGAAGAAATAAAATATACAATGGCTGTTGCACTGTGCCAAACACATAGATATGTGCTTTTTGGGTTTGTTTATTTTTTTTTTTTAATTATTTTATAGAACTGGCATGCCAAAACTGGACATATGTCTGGGAGAAATACTGCAGGTGATGCTTTACATTACTCCCAGAAATATGTTTTTTAATCTGGAAAAAAAATATTTTAGGGGTAGATAATTCCCCAGACAGATTGGGCTAGGCTTGAGTTCCTGGTTCAGGCTCACAGTACCTGTGACAATGGGCAAGATGCTGGAATGTATTAGTAATCCAGTAATCTTCCCAAATTGGAGGATTGGAATTGTTGGCCCAAAGAGGTGGATGCTCCATCACTGGAAGTGTTCAAAGTCAGATTGGATGGTGCTATGAGTAACCTGATCGACCTCATTGCAGCCTTCCAGTCCCTGAAGGGAGTGTACAAACAGGAGGGGAATCAACTTTTTAAAAGGGTAGAAAATGGCAGGACAAGGGGGAATGGATTGAAGCTGAAGGAGGGAAGGTTTAAATTACATATGAGGGGGGAGTTTTTTACAGAGAGAGTGGTGAGGGGCTGGAACAGGCTGCCCAGAGAGGGGGTGGATGCCCCATGCCTGGAGGTGTTCAAGGCCAGGTTGGACGGGGCCCTGGGCAACCTCGTGTAGCTCCAGGCCTGGAGGTTGGTGTCCCTGCCTGTGGCAGGGGGGTTGGAACTCTGCGATCCTTGGGGTCCCTTCCAACCCAGACCTTTCTATATGATTCTATGATTCTATGTCCCTGCTTATTGCAGGGAGGTTGGACTAGATGATCTTTAAAGGGCCCTTCCAACCCAACATATTCTATGATTCTAATTAGGGTCAAAAGGCAGTTAAATAAAAGAAGAAAAAGTGGGTCAAAGAAAGAGAAAAAAAGAAAAAATAAACAAGAAAAACCCCTTGATTGTTCTTATTTTACGAAAATTAATCCCACAGTTTAGGTCTTGAAGATTAATTTTGGATCTTGACTACTTTCGAGTAGCTCTTAAGAAAAGTTGCTATTACAACATGACAAGGCTTTGCCCATCCGACTTTTAGTACCCAGCCCATTCCAACTGGCATGGACTGGAAAGAAAGAGAAATCTGAGTCAGAAGAACACTTTATTTAACACACTATATTAAACGTGGTTTCCCTTGGACTGAGAAACTACATCATGAAATGTGCCATTCGATGAATCTGCTGCGATGAAAAACACATGTAAGCCAGCAAAATGAACAGGGCTTTATTTATGATGGGTTATAAATTCTGCTTGCTTCTGCCCTTCAGGCAGGGGGAGTTTTCATCACCGTGATGCTTCCGTGGATGGAGCAGCTCTGACAGGAAGGAAAGCTTCGTGGAAGTGTGGCTTCTTGGGTTGGAGGAACTTCTTAGTTTCTAGTACACAGTTCACTGTGTTGAGAGAGAAAGAAAAAGCAATCAGTGTTATCCTTCTGCTATCTTCCACCTGTATTTCACAGCAGCTTCAGTAGAAGGCCTTCTCAAAACATCGATTCAGAGGTGGTATATTCAAAAGTATCAAATGCCAGAAATCACAAAAACCCGCCCTCAGAAATTCTGAATCTTTCACCACTACTCCTGCGCTTGCTCTGCTCTTCAAAGCACAGAATGCTACACTCAATTCTACCTTACAAAGATTTCATGACTTATACAAATGTTCAAGTAAGATATGAGCTGAGACATCAATTTCCTTGAACAGGTAGAGACATATGGAAGCAACTAACAGCACTGTAGTTACAGATTTCCATATGGACCACTAGTTCATAGCATACGGTCCAGGTCAAGTAAGAGCACTGCTGTTGCATGGTTCTGTCCTCTTGCTATTTTGTGTGATTGCTGGATCCTGAGAGTGCGGTGACTTTATATAAATTCAGCCCACTAAAAGCAAAATAATAGATTTGTCATAATAAGGGTCCAGTCTTTGACTTCTCGGTTGAAAAAGCAATGGCTTCTCAACAAATATTTATGGTGCGAAATTTGAAAATTTCACTTTCTGGTTAATATCCTGAAATGAAACAGAACATTTAAGTTCAATTACAAACATTTTCCTCTTATAAAGGTTTCTTATTAAAAAGAAAAAAATACCCCACACTTAAAAATAAAAAAAAGTTTCTTCAAATAAAAATTTTGTTATGAAGTATTTTTTACCACCATTTTTTTTTTTTTTTAAGTCAAAGTGAAAGAAAATCCATTTTTTAGCTTTGAAAGCTAGTTTTTGTATGGATAATTATAGCTTAGACGAAGGAAAACTAACTTGTCATCTATAAACCACCAACAGTCTTTCAAGCCATGGTGAGTGGTTAGCAGCTTGTCACTCATTTTTACTACCTCACTTGTATTTTTCTCTACTAAATGTAGGTAATAAGGATGTCTGTTAGTCAAATAGAAATTCTGAACACTGACAGCAGCATGAAAAGTTTGAGATTCGTTGGGTGGAGGATGGTATAACATTTGGCATGCAGATAGACTCATACATATAGACAAACACACACAGATAAACACATAACTTCCATTAAACAGTTCTGTTGATCAGTGTTATTTAAACAAAACCCGTTTTTACCTTGACTTTGAATAAAAAGGCTGCCTTTCCTTATTCCCCTGGTTCCTAACTCTCTAAATTTTTCCATAAGGTTTATATGCACAGACATTGGTAGAGTCATCCCAGGGTCTCAGCTTTAGGCTTACAAACACTTTTAAAATGTTCTTTTTGTCAGCGCAGTCTTTCTAGCCCTTTCTTATCATTGCCATGATAAAATGATGCTGTCACCCTACCTCTCAAGACTGTTTCAATGGTCACTAAGGGACATGAAATGCTTGAGAACAAGGGAGAGTCATGGGATGGCAAGTACCTAATACAGACAGCTTTGCATTTCTAAAAATCTGAGTAGTTCAAATGTTTTAACTTAATTTCTATTGAATTGCTATAAACTGGAGATGTCTTCTTTGAAATCATAGAATCATAGAATCATTAAGGTTGGAAAAGACCTCTAAGATCAAGTCCAACCATCAGCCCAACACCACCACCATGCCTACTAAACCATGTCCCATGTCTACGCATTTTTTGAACACCTCGAGGAATGGTTAGTCTACCACTTCCTTGGGCAGCCTGTTCCAATTCTTGACCACTCTCTCAGTAAAAAAATCTTTCCTAATATCTAATCTAAACCTCCCCTGTTACAACTTGAGGTCATTTCCCCTCATCCTATTACTAGTTACTTGGGAGAAGAGACCCACACCCACCTCACTACAACCTCCCTTCAGATAGTTGTAGAGAGCGAGAAGGTCTCTCCTCAGCCTCCTCTTCTCCAGTTCCCTCAGCTGCTCTTCACAGGGCTTGTTCTCCAGAACCTTCACCAGCTCTGTTGCCCTTCTCTGGACACACTCCAGTACCTCAATGTCTTTCTTGGAGTGAGGGGCCTAAAACCAAACCCAGTACTTGGGATGCAGTCTCACCAGTGCTGAGTACAGGGGGACCACCCCTTCCTTCCTCCTGCTGGCCACAACATTACTGATACAAGTCAGGATGCCATTGGCCTTCTTGACCACCTGCTGGCTCATCTTCAGCTGCTGTCGACCAACACCCCCAGGTCCTTTTCTGCCCTGCAGCTTCCCAGCCACTCCTTCCCAAGCTTGGAGCATTGTCTGGGGCTGTTGTGACCCAAGTGCAGGACTTGGCACTTGGCCTTCTTGAACCTCATGCAATTGCCCCCAGCCAACCAATTCAGTCTATCCAGATACATCTGAAGTACCTTCCTACACTCAAGCAGATCAACGCTCCCGCCCAACTTGGTGTCATCTGCAAACTGACTGAAGGTGCACTCAATGCCCTCATCCAGATCATTGATAAAGATATTAAACAAGATTGGCCCCAAAACTGAGCCCTCAGGGACACCACTTGTGACTGGCTGCCAACTGGATTTAATTTCTTTCACCGCAAATCAGCAGACGATGTAATAAGCCTTTGCAAATAACAGAAAAATTGAGGTGAGCACATCTTAAACAGTTGCTTGTTATCCATGCCTCTAACTTCATCCACATTAAATACATTGCGTGCCTGAAGCTCTAGCCAGACAAATCAAGATATGATTACAGGTCTTCACTGTCTGGGTATGAGGCTGAGCTACAGACAGCAATGTGACATGCTTTTACCAAGGCTGGTGCCAAAACTACCTTTCCACTTCCTGATGTGCCAAGGTTCCTTTGTATTGTATGTCAGAGCAATATAGAGCTTTCCCTTCATAACATTATTAATACACCCCTGTGGGGGATCCAAGCTCTTGCAGTCCGATGGGGGGTATGCTGAACCTGGCTGCAGACATGCAAAAGAGGCTTCCTGTTCTGGTCTGGGCTGCATCCATTACATACAATATGTCAGGAAAAGAGGAGAGGGTGTAAAAAAATAATGGAAGAATGAGAGAGGATCTTTCAGGCAACAGAGAACTCATACAAAATAATTATAGATTATGTTTAAAGAAAACCTGGCTTCATGCATAGCTATTTAACTGCCGTGGGAAGAATATGCCAACATGGGTGGGATATGGTAAAACCCTGTCTACATTTAAATGCTTTAAACCAGAGTGAATTAAGAAAGCCGTTAATCTGACAGAGACTTTAAATGTTCTACGGTGACTTTGACCATCTTGATTGCAGCATCAAGGAAAAAACTGGAGAAGATACAAGCTAAAAACACATAGAGCAACACCTGGATGGAATGCTAAAACTGCCCTCATCTCCTAACCTTTGCAAAACACAGGGAACATACAATATATTCACTCTCTGGTTGAGGCAGTCAGAAATACCATGTAAACCACAGCTACATGAAAAGAAATGCACCAATACAGGGTGATCACGGAAATCTATGTCTGGGAATCTGTTGACACTGTTTGTCATCAGCCCCAAGGCTTTAGTCACTAGTCTGACTAATTTAAGTGACCAGTTTGAGATATTTCAAAGAAACTGAAGACAAGGATTCATTGCTGCTAATTTCAAGTGCTTAAAATGTAGATCTCTAAGCCTAATCCAGGCACATATTGTCTTTATTGTCAGTAGAGAGAGTAAGCACCTCAGCTGAGTTGGTTGAAACATGCCTGGTTTAGGATAAGAAGTATCCCACCTTAAGAGGTACAAGAAAGAGAGTCCTAAACTTGGAATTTTGGTACAGGTCTAAATCTTATTCCTTGGATAATCCCCCTTTAAGACTTTTTACTCCTTGGGGCTCATTGTAGAGAGATGCAATCAGCTGTTTGCACTTGTTGCCCACATTGTGTTGTGGTTGAGAATTTTTTATCGAAGACTTGTTGGGGTGCTGTAAAAATAAATGTTAGGAGGATAATCTCTGTCCTAGAGAAAGTTCATCCCTAGAAGAGTATTTAAATCCCTAGCTGAACTGAAACAGTTGGAAATTCAAAAAAAAGTCAAAGAGGAAAATTGAAACATTTCATCATTAATGATATTTTCTATGGAAAGTATATCAGTTTAGATAAAACTCACATTTCCTGTCAGGAAAATGTTTCAACAGGAAGAGTTTTTGATCAGTTCTGTGAAAGGGAGTCCTCAAAAGGAGCAGAAACTCAGAAGATGAAACTACAATTATTGCAACCCGGGCTCCTGATTTTACCTGTTATTCAATGAAACGTGCAAAGCCCATTCTGACTAAGTTGGAAGTGAGTTTAGCTCGTCTGAAGACCTCTGACAGCAAAGCATGAAGGATTTTAGTCTTGGTTTTGTTTTTGCTTTTTGTTTCTTTTTCTTTTTCTCTCCCCAGATACCTGCATTATGTCATTAGCAGTGCAAATCATGACATGACCATGACAACATGGCAGTGTCTTCAATTCTAAAGTGTTACACACAAACTGTGGGCTGTAAGCTCTCCCTGGCTCTTTTCACCTGCAAAATCATGGCCAGGAATTGTTTTAGAAAGTGCCAGTTGGCTTGGGCTGAAATCACACCAGGGCCTTTTCTAAGAGGACAGACAATTGTGTTCCAGTACACAGAAATGTTCTTTGTCACTGTTTTATTAGCTATCATTCTCTCAACCAGCGTGACCTCATCAGGCTTTAAATAAGGCCTTGATGACCTGCACCAACAGTTATTATCAATCTGTGATAATTGAATGAGAGAAAACAACTTCACATCACCACAGAGAGGATAAAGCAAAATGATATAAGCAGCCAGGGGTGATCTTTCATGGAGTGCTGGCTGTGTTGAGAAAGGGACTGAGTCTTACAAAGATGACATCACTGAGTTTCCAAGTTCTCAAGAAGTGCTTCACAAATGCCTGTCATTTCTGCCTGGCAGACATGGTCACCCCATGCCTGCTGAAAGGGAAATCAGAGCACCGCCGCTGCTCTTTTCTAGTTTGGGGACCACTGTCCACATCCTCCCAGGAGAAAGGAGGAAAAGCAAGTGTGATTACCCCCGGGAGAAAGGCTGTGGCACCGAGGAGTTGAAATGACTTGACCAACATTGCCCAGCTTATATGCTGAATCCCTAGCACTAACACTTAGAACCTTAATTTTCTCAAATAGTTATGCATTCTGTATGTGCCACCAGATGCAAGTAGGATGATGTGGTGAAAAAATGACAGATCTAATTACTTATTGCTGAAACTATGCTAGCACATCCGTGAATCCTGGGCCTGCTGTAACACCTCTCATTTGCTGTACAATAATAGAGGTTCACTGAGACACAGCCATGAGCAAGTCTCTGGTGCTTGGTATTTCTCCTAACATTTCCCTTGATAACAGGGGTGACTGGCTGTCCTGGTTTCAGCCAGGATGGAGCTACCTTTGTCTTCAGCAACTCCTGTGGTTTGGATTTAGTGTGTGAAACACGGTGCCAGCTGCTGCTGGGGTTGGTGCTGCTGAACGATTAAGGACGTTTTGCAGTTTCCCAGGTTTTGCTGATGTGCAGGTGCAAAAACCTGGGAGGGCACGGCCAGAATAGTTGATCCAAACTGGCCAAAGAGAGTGTTCCATGGCAGAGACGGCATGGCCGGGGTGAGGGAGGGTCGGCCACTGCACCCCTTTTCCTTTCTCTGGTTCCTTATTCAGTTCATGTTCTGTTCATGTTCCCTTCTTGTAATCTTATTTTTGTCTTTTATTTTTGTTCAGGCCTGTTTGTTCATTC
>JMFS01016499.1:0-21980 GCA_000699545.1 Podiceps cristatus | reverse complement strand
GGAGGGGAGCAGTGAAAACTTCCTAACCCCCTCCCCTAGCCCAGCACCTATAATTTTTAGCTGCAATTAAAAGACTCATAAAAGACAACGAACAGTTGTGAAACAGATCATCCTCCCCGTGTTCCTTTACCCAAAATCTGACGTGCTCGTCAAGCCCAGCGATCCCGCCAAGCGAGCTTGGCCTGCAGGACCCCCATCAGCCTGGAGGCTGGAAGCTGGACCCATTTAAAGCCCAACCACGACCACGGACAGAGCTGCACCAACAGCCACCGCTCACGGGCACGAATGGACTTTGGTGTGAGCGGACGGACAGGCTGGGGCAGCCGTTGCCACCTCTTTGCTCTGCCCTGCTCTGTCTCCAGCCTCACCCCTCGCGTACGGGTCCCGCTTGGGTGTGAGCCACCTCCCACCACAAGCAGTGTCAGATCTGCAGCTGATTCGGGATCCTCCACCAAAGGGCCAGTTTTTGCCCCCACAGAATATATTCCCCAAGTTTCTACTGATGGGGGACAGGGCTTCTAAATTATTCCAGCTCTGCAAAATGTCTGCCCGCAGAGCGCAGGGGAGCCCCATCTTTGCTCTGTTGTTGCTGACAACACCCTATGTGCTCCAGCTCCCAGAAAGGGGAAATATGGAGAAAAAGTCTTCAAGGGCTTACATTAAACACCTATGAAGAAAAGGACCCCTATGCTATTGTAGGAGAAAGGAAGCCAAGAATGGGAGGGAGAGAAGAAAAAGACCAGTGAGTAACATCTAAGTCCAAAAGCTTCTGGATACCTCCCCCAGGGTAAAAATGTGAATTTCTTCTCTCTGTTTTCCCTGTAAGAGCTAAAGGAGGAAGAATACATCACAAGTGGTAGGTTTAGGGAAGGTAGCTTGCAGCTAGTGGCCCCCATGACACCTGCGGGTCTTTGAAAAACCTTCCTCTTCTAGACTATCAGTCAGTTAGGCCTCACAGCTCTTTATTTTGCACAAATATTCAGCACTGCTGGTCGGCATAGCTGCGGCTGAAACTACTTTCCAGCAGATCGGAAATTGTTCATGGGGTTTGAGGTGAGGGAATTAGCTAGTGGAGCCGTGTCTGGATGCAGGAGGAAAAAAATAAACAAAAGAAACAAAAAAACCCTCTCCTACTGAGATGTGTGGTATTTCCCCATTCCAAATAATTCCTGGCATTTCAGCTAGCCATTTCTATTTAAGAGAGCCAGAGGCATAAAAAATACAGCAGCTAGCAGCCTAGTGGGAGCTTAGTGTTAAGAAATAACAAAGGATATTTAAAAGGGCTGACGGAAAGGCAAGAACTGACAGCCACGTTGTCCGGGAGTCTAGTTTCCCAAATACCACCAGAGCTTGCAATATTCCTACCAGAATAAAACAGGATGGATTTTGACCGTAGTTTACAAAGCACAGTAAAACATAAAGAGACATCAGAGGCTGCCTTTTCTTAAGGGAGTGGGACAAGAGAGAGGCTGACTATCTTCAAATTAGAAGAACGAAGCGGTAAGTCCATGAGAGAGGACCCCAGGTCTTTTAGAAAAGACAAGGACTGTGTAACTCGGACGTTATTTCTTTGCACAGAGCAGTGACTTATCCAGGCAGTCTCTATGCTGCAAGACTTCTCCCTGAAAGGTTAATTGGGTTAGAGGTGTAATTTTTATCCAGCAGAGATGTGCCAGCGGAGGCCTCTAATGTAGATGCAGTTGATATTAACAGAACTATGGTTTTGTTAGCGTAACATTTTTCACTGTGGTGTGGGGTAATGTCATTGCACCGGTACAAAGATCAGACCTGGTGGTCCAGCTGCAGGGGCTCAGCCACTCTCTCAGGGCAACGCCCTGAGCCCCCGTGCCAAAACGGACGGCAGCGTGCACACGGCTCCCACCTCTGTTTTGTCCACAACTAATCTGTGATGATGGCTGTTTTTCAAAAAAGTTTTGCAAACAGATAGCATATTTTACTGTTTCTTAGGCTCAACCCCTCCATCTTATGCCTCGAGCACTTGTAGGAGCCTGTGTTTGACTGGTCAACAGTAACCAGTCTTCTGTTCCTCTAGGAAGTGATATTGCAGGTCAGAGAAAGTATCTTGAAACAGTTTATTTATTAGCAAGGACTTTCTGCAACGGCTTTCACAGTTTTGCAGAGAAAATATCTAATTGTCTAGTTTTCCTTTTATTGCAAACCACGTGACCGACACAGTGTGCAATAAAAACATTATTGCAAAAAAAAAAAAAGTGTTTTGCAATAAACACATTATTTTGTGGCCAGAGGAGGCCACAAAAATGATCCGAGGGCTGGAGCAGCTCTGCTGTGAGGACAGGCTGAGAGAGTTGGGGCTGTTCAGCCTGGAGAAGAGAAGGCTGCGGGGAGACCTGATTGTGGCCTTCCAGTACTTAAAGGGGGCCTATAGGAAAGATGGGGACAAACTTTTTAGCAGGGCCTGTAGTGACAGGACAAGGGGGAATGGTTTTAAACTGAAAGAGGTGAGATACAGACTAGATATAAGGAAGAAATTCTTTACAATGCATGTGGTGAAGCACTGGAACAGGTTGCCCAGAGAGGTGGTAGAAGCCCCATCCTTGGGTACATTCAAGGCCAGGTTGGATGTGGCTCTGAGCAACCTGATGTAGTTGCAGATGTCCCTGCTCATGGCAGGGGGGGTGGACTAGATGGGCTTTAGATGTCCCTTCCAGCCCAGATTATTCTATGATTTTGTGATTCAATTCTATAACAAAGCATGGGGAAGAATAAAAAGGTGATTCTCAAACAGCTTTAGAATAAGCTATTTAGTTATACCTTTAATAGATAAAACTTCATGGTTCCTTATTTAACAAAGCACGTGAGAAATGATATTTTGAATATTCTCAAGGTGTCTGTGAATTAATTTGCAAAATTTTGAAAAGAAATCCCACATTAGTTGCACTGTAGTTCTTTTATACATGATCTATAAACAAGTGTGTTTTTATCATTTACATGAGATTAAATGTAAATTTATTTCAGTGATATTTAGATAACTGCAGCAATACAGTAATTTGAAATTGCAGTATCTTGGCTTTTGTATTTAAATAAGATCAGTTATCTTAGTTAAGATATGTCCATGTAAGTGGAATGACCAAACAACGAGAAGCGTACAAAGGCAAACAAATATATTATCCCTGTGGACTGTGAACTTTCAGTCCTTTCAAAGCTGCATCACCATATGACATGTGACCTCGCCACAAAGGCTAAAGGAGTCTCCTACCAACCATAAAGATTTAACAAAGTTGCTAGTCAAATACACTAGCACCTTTAATATGCTAAATCCCCATCTCAGACGAAAACCTGTTTATAAGGCTCTGAAGTGGAGTGATAGCAAAAGAGTGTGCTGCTTCATCCCCAAAGTAAGCTGTATTAAAAGCAAAAGTTTGTTGTTACAGCAATATTTAAAAGTTTGAAAACTCTGAACACTAATGTTTCTCTCAAAATGTTAACTCAGCGATGCTGCATATTCACTATATTTTCTGGTATAAAATAAAATGCAAAAATCTTTTTAACTCAGCGTGGAAAGCGCTATAGTCTGTCATCACACACATCATATATTTGCATGACCAAATGGAAAATTACAACTGAACCTTTAATATCTGAAAAAGAATTCAAATGAGAAAATCTAATAAAGCCCAGGAATTTCACATCTCACAGGTGAACCTTCAGGGGAGCTCTGTGGCTTCAGTCTGCAAAGACACTCAGGCACCTGGATGGGACAAGTAACTGACATTTACACAAATCCTCCCAGATCTACAAATACCAGAATTCCGCTGGCGCCTTTGCCCTTTCATTTTACATTCCCCCAGATGCCTGCTGTGGCTATTCATAATCATAGAACCACTCAGGTTGGAAGAGACCTTTAAGATCATCGAGTCCAACCGCTAACCTCACACTGCCAAGTCCACCACTAAACCACGTCCCTAAGTGCCCCATCTACACGTGTTTTAAACACCTCCAGGGATGGTGACTCCACTGCTTCCCTGGGCAGCCTGTTCCAATGCTTGATAACACTTTTGGTGAAGAAATGTCTCCTAATATCCAAGAAAATGTTTCCTAATATCCAATTCCTAATATCCATAAGACCCTTTCCTGCCTGCCCACCTTCCCTCAGGCACCATGACAGCACCTGTTCTGCCGCTGTCAGCTGAAAGCTTCCCTCACGTTTTCCAGTTTGCTGCCATGCTGAGCCCCAGGCGAGGCCGTGCTCCCGGAGCAGTGGCTCCGTGCCCCGCGACAAGCACAGCACGGGTGGAAACTGACGGACAGGTGGGACAGCAAGTGCTGGTGGTGCAGAGGGCAACTGTGCTCCAAAGCCACCAGTCTGAGTCCAGGCTGCATCCCCGTGGGGTGGTGTGTACAGCGGGAGGAGAAAGCCTGGGTGAAACTAGACATGCATCTCAAAACCATGGGCACAACATGCTCAGGAGAGGTAACACCCTGAATACACTTCAAGGAAAAGTCCAAACTCTTAAAAAAAAAAAATTAAATATCTTTCTCAAGAATAGGAAATTCCCGTCTTCATCAGGAGAATGAAAACTAGGGGTTGCTCTGGTTTCTTGGTGAGCAATTTCAGATCATCTCTTTGTTGTTTGGATTGCCCTACTCCTCTTTCATTGAAGTGCAGCCACCTGATATGCACTGCTCACTTTTCACAGGCTTTGACAGCTTCCTGCTTTCTGCATTGCTGGCTCTTTTAGGAGACATTTCTCCGTTTTTTTCCCATAAATAAGTAAATGGGACATGTTATAAAGTTGTCTGAAACTACTATTACAGATATCAGTGGTTAGTGGCTGTATTTCCCAAATGAAAATATTGCCCATTCTTCAGTGTGATACTGGAGTCACCATCCACTAATATGGCCACGGTATCTACAAGGACACATATGAACCTCTCTTCCATTGGGAAACAAACAAAAAATCAACTAGTTGCAATAGTCTCCAGATTTTTCTTGATCAGATTTTTCTTAAGCTCAGCAGCTGCTGATACAGCTTCTGTATTCTGGGGATGTCCAGCCATATTGACATGTCTTATCACCTTCTCTTCTCCAAGACATCTGCAAGACACATAGGTCTTTTCTTAACGCTCAAGGAATGATCCCCAAAAGGTTATAATCCTCACTGGAAGCAAATTATGTGTATTGATCCCCTGTTTACGTGTACACATACATACATGCATCTATGTTAAAAGAGAAAGTCAAGCACTCCAGAATTAGGAAATGGCACAATTTAAATTACCTGCCAATCTTAATTTGGCCACTTACACCTAGGCATACTCTTAAATGTTGTCATAAAATTTGGTGTACTTGTTGGATGATGCTCATTTAATGAGCATCTCCTCAATTATATTTTTTATCCTAATTACTCACGGTATGGTCTTATACTATGTATTTCATGCTCTGTAGGCAAAATTTTACTTTTCTGTGCCCCTTACTAGTATAGGCAGCAAAACTTCACACGTAACCAGCAGGAAGGGTGTTACTGAGAACACAGGTGAGGAAAGCTCCATTCTTTATTTCCAACAGTGGCACCACCTTGGAGCAAAGCCACAACGAAAGGCTGACCTTGGACTTGGAGCCCTGCGTAGCTGGGGTCCCCGTGCCCTCTTCCCTGGGGCGGAAGGCACGACCCTGCTGCCAGCCTGCGGAGGTGTGAGGTGCTCAGGAGCACGCAGTCAAGACTGTCCTCAGAAAGCAGAGCTGCTAAAATGCGAGGCATCCCTGCAGCATCTGTGTAAATGTGATTTTTCAAAATCTAATAGCTTGAGCAACTTTGGAAATGGGTTTTCTCACCGAAGGCAGAGTCTTCAGCTCCTTCACTCTTAGCTGTTAGCAGAGAAGGCACTCTGCTGAGCAGCTGGGACTTACAAAATGACCCAAAGAGGAGAGGTGTCTAAAGAATGGTGAGGGATGTATCTCTGATCACTTCACTACTAATTTTCAAGTACCTGCTATAAAACTGGAGTTATTCAAAGGAAAGAGCACAACAAACTAATACTGGTAAAACTGCATCCTTTTTCTGAGTCTCGTTTTTACATATAGCTGAATTTTTCAACATTTTTTTTTTTAATACCTAAACAACCTTAATGGTCCAAAATGGGCAATATTAGTAATATCTAAACCCAGTCTTTTCAAAGGAAAAAGTGGGTGAAACATGCAGTTCCTCTTATATCAGCAATTGCAATCTGACTCTGAAGGAGGGAAAAGCTTTCCAGTCCCCTGAGCCAAATTCACAGCTTCTTCAACAGCATGCTCAGCTCTTTTTATAGTTTCAGCATTTCTAGAAAATTCACTTCCTTATTTTTTGCCGTTTCCGCTAGCCCCAGACCCTGTATGCTTTATACCAGATGCATTCAACTGAAGGGATACCCAACTGCGGATACAAATTGGCTGCTGAATGGCCCTCTCTGACTCCATGCTGTTACTTTCAACCTCAGATGGCACAGAAAATGCTCTCCAGTTGACTTGCTTCCAAATGCCCCCCCCCCAAAACCCCATCCCCAAAACTTCTATACATAAAAGAGAAGGAAAAATAAATTATTTAAGTTTAAATAACACTGCATAATGGTTATATGACAAATACAGCAATAGGAAAGCATTATAAAAGATATGCTTCCTGTTACACAGAGCAAAAGTACCCAGAAGAGTGATTTTGTAATGTTTACAGAAGAGCTTATATACATTAGAAATGAGCTTCCATAGCTTTCTTACTGAAAACAGAGTTTTCATGGGCAACCAGATTTATTTCCTATAACTGGATCTGCCTGGCAGACATAAATAGGTTTCTGTCAAATTTACCAGGCTGCCATGGGTATCAGAAAATACCTTGGGGAGATGTGGACATGGTTTTACTTCCTTTATTAATCCTTCAGTTCTTTGGTTCTCAGATGACTTGAATCTCTTCTGATTTTCTGTATTTTTAACTCTAATATTCTGGCAAACATTTCTGAGCACCTTACAGGTCTATTGCAGCAACCTGTAGCATGTGTAAGATCATCTTTTTAGATATTTTAAAACCTTTTGAAATGTGACCACAATTAGAAAAGCATTATGGAGTACCCTATAATTCCAAAAAGCATTCGTCTTGTGGTGTTTCTGGCACTCACCCAAGCTATACGAAGTGCTTTACCCTATAGGTTGGACGTGGCTCTAAGCAACTTGATCTAGTTGCAGATGGCCCTGCTCATAACAGGGAGGTTTGACCATCCAGGACCTTTAGTCCCTTCCAGCCCAGATTATTCTATGATTCTATGATTCTATTCCAAAAGTTTGGTCCTGGATGGAGGCAAAGCTACCTACAGTCGGTGGTAGTAATCCACAGCAAATAAACATGAATCATATATTGATGAAACATGAATAAACAAGAATACGGGCTTTGGTCCAGACCTTGGGTATTCAGCATGAGATTTCTGCCACCCAAACAATGAGATGGGAATTGAAGTAGCAATAGCAGCAAGGATTACTCACATGGCAGCTAACGAGGTGAAGAACAAAATGCTTTCCAAAAGTGACTTCAAGCAGGCTATACCTGGAGGAAATCCCCTTTGGTAGAGATGGCTATATCTTTAATCATTAAGATAGCTTCTGCATTAAATCTGAAAAGCGGACAATCAGTTAGCAGTGTGACCCTGCATTATTTTAAGCTCTTGCTGTTTCAACTTTCTCTGATTAGGTCAAAGCCTTCCTCTCGCTTCACCCACCTCTTTCAACTGTGTCTATTTGTAGTTATAATGAAAGAGGACAGTAATTTCTGCTTTAATTTGGGGCAGGGCTTATTTCTTCCTGTAAGCGAAGACAAATGGCAGACACCATCTTCCTTATTTGTCCTGCGGTTATGTCTAGATTCTCTCTAGAATAGCTAGCTAATTTGTTTCCCTTCTAAATGGTCAAGTTCTGCTGCATACAGAGGATTGTGCTCTTTAGTGCTCAGTATGAGCAAACACTAAGAGGGATGTACAGAGAAGAGTATTTTCTGTAAGATACCTGTAATAGTCTTTCCACTCTGTGTGTGTCTGCTGCAGCCTCAGCTGTAACTGTGGGTCCAGATTTAGGCACAGATTTAAAAACTGAGGCACATCACTTAGAGTCACATAGAATTACAGGAATGACCAGAGATTTAGAAATCACAGCCTTTGAGGAAGGGTTTTTTTTCTCAAAATCCCTGTAAGGGGTACAGGAGCATACACACCAGAAACCTGGTCTTTCCCTTGTATCAAAATAGCTCCCAGCTAAATTTCTGGGGATTTGTATACCAGATTAACAAGGACTTGTCAAAATAAAGCCAATAGTCAATGGCAGAATTCCTTACCCCAGTAAAACAAGTGAAATGTAAAGGGCAAACTTAGATCAGAAAGGAGAGAAAGAAAATAAGATGGGAAAAGATCCTAACAGAGGCTCCTGAACTCGTCACATACCCGCTGAAGCTGAAAGGCTAGCAGACGTTGATCTGACTGTTTATGTTTCCTCGTCATTTCATTTATTAGAAAGAAATGAAAGATTTCCATCCCAAACTGTTATCAGGTTAAGTTCTTCTGCTCTAGGGGAACAACTAAACCTTAATACAACCTCCGAAGAGGATCACACAAGAATGTGTCTCTCAGGTTGTAATTGAAGCAGATCTATTTGTTTGGGTAATTGCCACCAGGGTGGAAGTCTGTGCTTCTGTATTTGTGCCACTGCAATTATTTTCCTAGGAATGAAGCATCTGAATTTTAATATCCCATATATTCAGTGCAACACAGCATATTACAACATCTTGACCTTTTCAGTGTTCCATAAATTGATTGTCTTGTCATTCCAGTCCTCCCTTGCTTACAGCCCTGGAAACTTTAGAAGAAGAGGTAACACGGACATCTCTGAGTCATATCTTCTATGTTTCTCAGCACTTTCTGAATCACACTGCTGGTCTCTTGAAGGCTTGACAGAAGCTACATACTGTGTGCCTGAGGTGCAGTAGCATAGAAAATTATGCCAGAAAAGGCAGGGATAAGAGCTACAGGTTGGCTCATAAGGTCCACCACAGGTGGTCCTGTTGAAGGTCACATTGGTTGACCAGTATTGTTATCAAATTGTAATCTCTCCAGTGAGTTATTCTGACAGCCAGATAAACCTCCAGCTAAATGAATAACATGCACAACCTTCAGCCAACCAAATGTAACTGTTTAATTAATGTGCTTTTTCTAAGTAAATTAAAAAGAGAAGGAAAAAGGCTTCTGGTCTTTTAAGGATGAATAAAGCAGAAAATGTAATACCAGATCTAAACATGAAAGGGAGAGAATCCTCTTAAAGCTGAGGATGCAGTGGTAATGCAAAGCAGGAAAATGGTTATTCATTTCCAGCCATCACCTCAAAGTGATGGACCAGTAAAAAGAAGATACAAATTGTAACAAACTTCAAATGTTGAAGGAAGACGTTAGCATCAATCGAAAGAAAGAGCAATTGCCACTTTCTCACTGCTTGTCCTACATCAAAGGCAGAGGGAAAACGCCCATTTGATACTGTTCTTTACAATTATTATTCTCTCCAAAAAGCCCTGTAGAACTAAACAGAAATGCTCTGAGGTGGCTCAAGACCTTCCTCTGAGACAAAGTGTAGAAAGTTGTTCTGGGGAAGCTCTTCCACCTGCAGATGTGCTTTCCAGTCCTTAAGGTAAGCTCCTCCGCCCAGTGCGCGTGGAGCTGAAGCGGCCAGAACTGCGTTAGTAGCTCCCTACAGGTATAGCTCCAGACCCCTCATCTGCCCCTTCGGGCAGTGGAAGAGCAGCAGAAAGGCCTGTTTTGTCTCAAAGCCCTGAACAGAAGGGGAGGAGCATGCAGCTACCTGCACCCCTGAAAGGCGGTGGAGCCGGCGGGCACGACCCGCAGCTCGGCTCTGTTACATTGACCGCTACCCCAGAACTGCTTCTCCGTATGATTAGCCCTTGCCTATAACAGCTCTTCCCAAACCTGTCTACTTTCAGATGCCTAGCCCCATCTGAAGTCTCACATCCAATCTGGGGTGCGGGGGGAGCTGCAAGACTACAAGACAAACTGCGTGAGAGAGCCTGAAGCGCTGAGAGAGGCCTTCGGTTCCCATCTCCTCCGCATCCCATGGAGAGCAGTCCTGCCTTTCCAGCCTCATGCTGAAAGCAATATCAAGATGAAAAATAATCACGTTAGGGTGAATCCAGACAAAACAGAGCAGTCGCTTCTGGGAAGAGGAAAGCACGTTTAAGAATTTTCCCCTTCTTTCAAAAGCATAAATCTTAAGATTGTTAAAATAAGTCTCAGTCTCAAGTTTTTGGACAAGTTGTTGGTTTTGGATGCCCATTTACCTATCATAGCAAAATTCTGTCTCAATTAATGGGAACACTTTGGACAAGCCAAGTAGAACTAAGCCTGATCACTGCCATGCTGATGTTATTTCCTACAGGTTTGCTGCCAAAACTGGAGCTTCATGAATGCTGACCAGTTCAATATGCACCAGTCTTTTACCCAGCAACAACGATCATCATATGCTGATCACTAACATAATGATCTGCACTTTGTCCTCCTCCTTTATTGAATATGGAGCCTAAATCATGGCCTCTGTTCTGGTAATCAAAGGCTTCCCTGCCACTCGATTATATTATTTAAAGCTTTACCTATGGGTATGTTACCAGTTACAATTTGTGACTTAACAGAGACTGGACATCATCCCATTATCTTCCCAACATAATGGAAGAGGCATCAAGATCAGGATGCAAAGATGTATTTATTATCTACATCATCCATGGAAGAAAAAAACCTGGGACGTATGTGGTGATATAATCTGACTGACAACCAAGAAGCATGCAGTAGCATCAAGCTGTGATTGATTGTGAAAAAGGCATGGGAGCAGGGGCAGATGCGTTCCAGAACAGCAGACATAAGCACTGTAGGCAAGAAAGGATGGAAACCTATAGCAAGTAACCTTCTATAATGGTGAAGGTAAATTGCTTATATATGTATCTTTTTTTTTTTTTTTTGTATCACCAGTGAAAAATTAATCTCTGCAGGCCAAGCTATGGGCTTGTTTGGAGTGGGATGAAATAATAGTTAATTGTATTATTGTGATGTGTTATTTGTTTACAGAATTTATGTCCATTAACCTCCAGCTGACATGGGTAATCTGGAGTGGACACAAGTTGCAAGAAGGGAACACTGCCTTACAAATTTTGCTATCCAAATGGGGTGTACAGGGGATAAGGACAGGCACAAAGTGATGGGACTTACCCATGCTAACATGACAGATGGGTGCCAGAGCCAGAAAATGGACAATAAATTCAGAAAACTTGCATCTTACACTTGGCAGACAGGCTATGCAATTTATAGTTCTTGAAAAGGGACATAATGAAATATTCCCCTTGCTGTCCAAAGACTCTAACACATTAAAACCAGCCTTGTGTATCTGAAAAATTGTTCAGAGGTCCTTTCGTAAATACAAAAGTTGTTTTGGTTGCTGTTTCGAGGTGTGAGCCATTGTATATGTCTACCCATATCCTATCCAAAGTCACATATAGCATAAACACCTCACCAGCTGATTTTTAGCTAGGCCAAAAAGGTACAGAGGTCTAAAGGAGAATACTTCTTTCTTTGGGACCCACTATGTCTTATTTTACTTGCCTTGTCAAGGTTTTTCATTGATTTCCGAGAGAGATTTGGCCAGAAATAGTTTGAGAGGATGGTGCTTATGAATTTGTGCATATTTTATTGCTCGGGATACACTGCCAATACATGACACATTTCAAGATCTTTCAAATAGTCTGTGCTGAATTCACAGTGAGAAGGGTTTTACTCATAAAACTTAGTTAAAGCAAAGTGTAGGGTTTTCTTTCAGAAAAACAAGAATGAGTCATCCATGCATGCATTTGATTTCCAAATCCAAGAGTTTTCAGTCTAGACTTATGATTTTCATTTTTCTGAACACTTAATCAGTCTCTCTGTAGGCTCTTACATCCTGATGTCAATAGGAGGTTCATGGGGATATGAAAAACAGAGCAGGAAGTACCAGATTTTTCTTCCAGGTGAGACGATGCAATAGTTTTCCAAAGTGGCTACCTTCAAAAACAAAACAAAAGCTAAGATCTTTAAGTTGATGGACCCCTCGCTTCTCCCCATGCCTGATCCACAGAGAAATGACAGCCTATCTATATTAAAGTCTGTATAAATTAATTTATGCCTCCTCAGAGTAAGCAGGCTTGTAAAACCCTAGTGTAATCTCAGGTAACAACTGCAATTTGGCTCTGAGCTCTGCAAGACCACCAAAGGACTGAGGGATGATTTGCCTAGGAGAGAGGCTGCACGTGTTGACAGGTGAATGAGGGTCTTAGGAAATGAGAAAGAGGTGATGATATACAGCATAGTTTCACATGGAGGAGCCTTGGAGAAGAGGTTTCTCCTCCTTGACTCCATGTGTGCAAGATGGAAATCTGCAGCAATTGAGTCCATGTTTTCCCTTGCTGCAAGAGAGGAGGATTAAAAAAGCCACCAGAAAGTATATAGATAGACACAGGCACACAGAGCAAAGAGCAATCATTCCTCCAGCCGAGTATGTCCTGGGTTATCCTTGTATTTCCTAGTCACTTCCCAGCACTTCCACAAGTCAATTATATTGGGAGTGAGCACAGATCAAAAGGCGCAGATGGGGCTCAGCTCTCCCAGATGGGAAGGTGGCAGAGGAGATGCTTCTGCTTCTTTGGTCAGGTCATGGAGAAAGAGCTTCTCCCTGTTTCCCCCCAAAGCAGAAGAGGAAATAAGGCATTTCCCAGAAGACAAACAGGAGAGAAGTGTAGGTTGAAGAGCAGCTTCCCTAGCAATCAGGCAGTGAGTGCAGCGCTTTTCCAAAGATTTCCTCGTGCCTCTCGCAGTTGGTGTGAGCCGCTGCCAGAGACGCGATGCGCGGGGGGCATCCTGCGCTGGTCCCCCCTGCTGCCACCGTCGGCATCCCCGGTGATCTCCTCCTGACCGCATCAGTCAGGGATCGGAAATTGGGCTCGTGAATGAGAATGCCCTGTAACCCTAAAGCTTCAAGCATGTATTTTCAAAGGTGATGGAGAGGTCCCTAAACTCCAGTGAGAACTGATTACAGTAGAAAAAACCAGATCCTTCAACTCGGGTCCTGATACGCGCAGCTAACTAAAAGAAGAAGAAACTTTGACTTCTGAGTAAAAACTACACATGGGCACTGTGATAATTACAGAATGGTAGCACTGCCCAGATGTGCCCAAACCCTCAAGTTATGGTGTAGCACGTTTGAGTAAAGTAGCAGCATCTCCTCAAAGGCAATCCACTTTCCATCCATATCCAAAAGCTGTTGATGCATCTGCCATCAAAGCAGTCGCTTACTTGCATGGAGCTGCAGGTGCAAAATATCACTTGATCTCCCACGTTTGTTCATGCGGTACTGAAGCCCTGACAAGACATAGATAACCCGTCATCATCAATCCAGTTGATATTTAGCTTCGAGCAGCATATTGATTCATAGCAAGGAGCAAAGAGAGAGCAAAAAAGAAGAGGAAATAACAAGTAGTGGAAATGAAAATAATATGCAGGAAAAAGGAAGGCATCTCATGGAGCAGGCAGGAGCCCTGCCCTGCTGCCGCCCGGAGCCTATGGAGATCTGCTCCGGGAACAGGCAGCAGGCCAGCGAGCTCTGCGGTCCCGGGCACAACGCCGCTGTGGAAAAGCTCCCCTTTTCCCTGCTTCAGGTGCTCAGGACTTCTCACCTCCTCCTCCCCAGGCAGAAATAAGCTGTAATAATTAAAACCCAAACCTCTCCGTCTCCAAATATTAATTGGTTACTACCCAAAGTAAAAGGCTGCGTTTAACCCCCAGCTTGTTGCTGACATTTCTTTCAGCGTGCCGAGTTTAACCGAGCAAGGTGTACTCGGCAGGATTTCACTGGCAACTTTCAGCAATGACCTGAGGTTTGAATGTCGGTGCGGGCTGTCAATCTTCCCTTTGTATTCTGGAAAACAAGGCCAGCAGGCGTCTATTTAATCACTTGGGTCACCCTGGTAAAGCACACTGGTTTGGCTCTCCCTTTTTGTCTTTCAAGGTCTTCCAAGCCAGAAGCTGGGCAGCAGCTCCCTGAAAGCTGGAGGTAAGCGGCAGCGTGCTGCCAGGGACCCTGACATTGCCATGGCAAACACGGGGGGCAAATCAGCGATGCAGAATAGGACTGCTCTGCGTCTCCCATGCTGATCGGAATACTCAAAGATCAACTGGAGAGCTTGCCATTTCAAAGCAAGACAGGGTTTAAACCATTTTTCCCACTACTTACCATTTCATTAGCTGTTTTCCTTCTACAATAAGTTACATAGCTCTGAATTTGATTTCTGTTGTTAGTGCTTATTATGTTAGTATGTTTATATCACAGGGTATGTATCCAAGGGAGGTGAGACTTGTATTAGAACAACGGAAACGCTTAGGAAAAATGGACAAGCTCTCAGGCTCCGTCTCTGCAGGTCTGGTGATATTTATTATGATTACTGTATTAAAGACAGAGAATGGTATGAGCTTAGGGAAAAATACCTAAAGTATTTTTGTCACCATCTTTAAAAAGCCATTTAGAGTCATTAACATTCAACTCAAGCTCTTTAAAATGCTGGTTTACAAATTTTAATAGTTATTGGCAAGGAAAGTTAGTGCTCATGATTTTTCAGTAAGGCTGCATCCTGGCCACAGCTCATACAATCAATTTTCAGGCTCCTCATAATGTTTTCCTGGAGTATCCAAAGAAAAAATTGCACCTCGTACAGAAATGATGAGAAGTGCAATCTGACATAGAAATGACCCAAGGTACAGCAGTTCCAAATAAAATAGTAGAAGTATAGAAATGTTTCTTCTTCTGGCAGGACAAACTAGCACCACAATTCCAGTAGGTTTGTTGGCATTTTCATCCTTTCTGTTTTGTCCACACTGCAGAAAAAAAGTCCTCTTGATTTTCATTTTCTAGTTTTTGGTTTTAAACACTTCTAGAAAAAACAGGTTTTATTTTCTTTCAGTCATTTAAATTGTTATCATTTTATGGCTACATCATGCTCTTATACTCACTTTTCTAATTTGACTATATACATTTAAAAACAACAGCAGAGGGATTTCATATTAAAAGCATTAAAAACAACTACTTGAACTTACAGCCATTTTCCCCAGCTCTAGTACTGTATTTCTTTTCTTTTTCCAACTAATGGAGTTGATAGAGGAGTATTTTGCTTTTTTTGCACAAACTGTGTATGTGAATTAGATCTTCCCTGGTAAATCACAATCTTCCCTGGTACTGAGGGAAGCCTTGGTCAAATAATCAGGAGATGTAATCCAGAATAACTGCTTGGCCCATGCAATAATGACCAAGTTCTCAACTGAAATGTTACAGTTCAGAGTAAACTATTTATATTTAGTTGTTAAATTTTTTCAGCAAGCAGAAAGACTCAAAATTCCCACAGGGAGTGATGGATGTTGGTTAGATCTGTACCTTGGCACAACTCCCCCCCCTCCTCCCCCATTT
Organism: Podiceps cristatus; assembly: GCA_000699545.1. NCBI lineage: Eukaryota > Metazoa > Chordata > Aves > Podicipediformes > Podicipedidae > Podiceps > Podiceps cristatus. Next base: position 6,460 of record JMFS01016499.1, on the reverse strand, counting down.
TCAGGCAAACACCAACATGAACAAAAAATTTAACTAGCCCTGCAAATATTTAAGCATGTTTAGTGTTCACCTTAAGGTGGCTAAAATGAAAATTTAAAAAAAAAAAAGAAAGAAAAGTGGGAGACACCTGCTTCTCTTAGTGTCTCTTGTTTGTGAGCCTGCTCCCCTCCCTGTTTGGGCCAGGAGAGGATGGAGATCCCCTGGTAGCCACTCGCCCTGTCCCCGGGCTGAAGGGCTGGTGTGGCACAGCGTCCTCCCCTGCTCTGCGTGGCGGCAGGGGGTGGGGTGGGTGATGGCTGGGCCTGAAAAAGGCCCTGTTCTATCTTTTTTTAGGAAGAAAGGAAGGAGGCTGCAATATTTTTAGGAGTGGGTGTCAGCTGAAAGTGTGTCTAGTGCAATTGGTCTTTGACAAATGTATAGCATCCCTGGAGGAAAAACAAGAGGTTGCCAAGTTCAGACATTTTCTGTTCTCATATAACCAAAGCTGCTTTGATCTAAATTTGACAAGTGATGTGTATATTATACTACTGCAACCACTTTAGTCGTTTTAGCTCAAAATAACAAATAGCCCAGGGACCAAAATCTGCACTCAGATGTTCTCCTCATGCAACTCCCACTCGTTTCAAAATACTGAGTATGAAAGGTAGGTACGGCAGAGGAACATGCAGCAAGCGTTGTTCCCAGGTTTTTGTGAGTGTTTGTACGGTTCAGATCCTGGGATGCTTGCAGCTCGGCTTGGAGGCTCCGGGTTCATGTCCCAGCCTGGATCTGAGTTACTTTCCAGGGCAACAGTAGTGGTGCTGGTGGTCGCATGAGAAACTAAACCAGCCATGAAGCGTTTCCCTGACCTGCACCAACACTGACTCATTTTTTTACATCTTTTTTTTCTTTTAATTTCAGAAGCATTAGTATTTCACCTCATCTATGGAAATCAATGACACATAATGTCAATCTTCTTTAAAGACAGCCTATGATGTCTAAAAAGGAAGATTTATGAACTCTTAGTCTGCTTAATTGTATCTTTCTCAGTAAAGACTCTGAAATATTGGTAACTTTGATTCATTTAGTGCCAAAATGACTTCAGCACTCCCTCTACCTGATGTGTGTATAGTAATGCCAGTTTTTAATTCAATGATGTAAGGATTGTGAGTGAAAGCTGCTGTGTATTGTGACACTGAAGTCTGTCCTCTGTACATAGCGTTATCCTCTTTAAATATTTCCTAAACAAATACTTACTGCACTTACATCAAAGATAGCAATTATAGATTCAATAATCCAAATTTTAAAATCCTTAAATACATATTTGTTTGCTACATTGTATCAGAGACTATAGCATCCTCTGATGGAAGCTCTCATACTTCCATTCATGACATTTCTACTTTACAGCTTCCACTAACATCCCTCTAACTTCCAGCTTTGATTTGCTTCCTGGACAACTGTTGTAAGGCTAGTAATCTGATTGTTAGATTAACTCTAATCCTGATATTTAACAAAGGTAAAAATAGTTTGATTATGAAAACTAATTGAAATGTGATTAAAATAAATTTTCAAGCCTTAAGTTCTTTAATAAAAATATTCTATTTTACTGGGACATGTTACAGAAAAATATGTTGCAAATGATTCTTGACAATTATTTACAGAATAAAGAAACTTGTGAAAAAGTCTTTTCAACTGGTTCCACTGAGAAGAGTCTAAAGGAAACTCGTTTGTGTCGCATATGTCATAAACACGAACGGAACCAAATGAAACACCCCGGCACTGATGGCAGAGAGCAGATTGCCCTCGGGACTGAGGGGCAGGGACAGGCTCGTGCTGTCCGTGAAGACTTGCACACTGCTCCCCCATTGCCATTTCTGCTTCCCTGAGACAGCCTTACTAGAAGACAGTACCAAATAAACATATGATCGTGCTTAGCAAATCCATTTTTGCTGGTGAAGTTGTGCCTGACACTGGGCCATTGTTAACTTGGAATAAATTTAAGCTGTTTCCAATGCAGTCTCTGTTTAGACATGTAACAGCCGGCTCACTCTGTCCACAGTCCAACAGACTGGTGGAAAACGGTGTCAAAAAACTAAAACATACCCAAAAAGGGGGAGGAGTCAAGCTCCCACACTTACTGGCCCCTGCCACCCCATGGAGTTGTGCAAGTGAAACCAGGATTGGCATCTGCTGCCAGTTTGTTCCCCAGGAACCAAGACCAAGGTGCTGGGCACTGCCAGGAACAGGCCTCAGGTCAACGTGGCATTGCACGACAGCAAAGGCGCTGCGGTCTTGGGCAAGGACACCAAACCACACAGCTCTTAAGGCTCCTCAGAGACCACCCAAACACTACCAGGGTGTTTTATATATGCATTGGACACTCTGTATTTTTTCTCTTTGGGTTTTCGGTCGCTGTGGACCAGAGAGGTTGCAGGCAGGTGCGTTGCAGGTACCTTGTCGGGGCACTCCCTGCTAGGCTGCAGCAAGCCCTTAAACCTCAGGCATCCTGTATATCAGACGTCCGACAGCTCCCTCTGCTCTGAGAGATACCCAGAAACCCTGCCTGGGTATCTGAACAAAATTTGCGTTGTAACGTTAGACCCTTTCCAGTGCCTTGCCTAAGAAGCACTGTTGATGGGAAGAAGGAAATGCTACTCTCATCCTAGTTCTACCTTGGAAAATCGGCAAGGCCAAGCTTTCCACCTACCCCTCTCTAGTCAGCCTGCTACAGACTCTTACACTCATGAGCTACAAAGGATTAAAATGGAGGAAGGTAAAACTCATAGCGTGTCCAGACATGAGTCATCGTTTGCCATGGCTCTGGAAACCAAAATCCTCATGGAATTCTGCTAAAGCAGTTCACGCACAAACCCAGCAGCAGCACGGCAGCACGGGATGCAACGGGATTCTTTCCGCTTGTTTCATCTCCATCCTGGAGTTGGGTTCCTAGTGAGGACCAGCCTGTTACCATTGCTTGAACTGGTCCTCCTTTCTTCAGAGCGATTTATGCATCTCCAGTAAATATGTGAAATAGGAACAGTTGCCTATACCTTCCTGCTGGGAAATGAAGAGAGAGTTAGCACTAAAAATAATGGGGTTCCTTTCACAATACTAATTCATGAGGACAACCACCACATTAGGGTTAAAATGTTATTTGTTCCACTTCAGCTTTCTCTTAGAAAACGCAAATTTTTGCCTTACTTGCTTCTCTCTCTCTCTCTTTTTATTGTCAGGATGATTTCCGCTGAAGAGTTTTTTTAAATTTACAACCAAACAAATTCCGTACTGGAAGAGAAGGAGAGAACCTACAGCCCCATGATCATGAGAAGCTGCACTTTGTGTGGATTTAATCTGTGTTCAGTAAGCAAGGAAGAAAAACAGTGTTTAGTTTAATATTTCAGGAAATCATACAGTAAATAACCCGACAAATGTAGTGTGCTGAGGCCAGGGCACACTCCAGCACAGCTTCCCACATGGAGAGCTGTTTGCCAAGCCTGGCTGATGCACAGGTTTTGTACAATATAATTATTTAATTTTGGGGCATGACCGAATTATTTTTACTATTCTAACATAACATGATGTTTTTACATCAGAAAATTGTTCTTTTGTCCTCTAATTATGAGCATATTTAGTATAACAAAGAACCAGTAGGAACTGGAAATCGTTTAGGTCATCTACTTCATTCTTCTGCCTGTGAATAACTATTTCTTACGTTGTGTTCATTAAAGATTTTCCCAACATATGAAAAACACTGAAATGTCATGTTATGTGACCAGGGGGGAAATAATACAGAACCAGTAAATAGGATTACAGGAACATCTGCTGGAAGCTTTTTTTTTCTTATGAAGTATGACATTTATACCTTGGCAATGAGTGATATTCACATTAACTGCAGATTATTTTTACAATCAAATTCTTATTCCTTTTGACAACACTACCCAGCCTGTTTCCATGTCAGTCCGAGAGACTTCACCTCACTCTGTGGAGGAAAAGTCCTGGAACAATTGGACTACTGGGATCCTACTAATTTCAGGGTTTAAGGAGGCTACATGGTACTTGAGTATTGGCTGGCTTCCTTTAAGATATATCCGCATATATTGTTTGTGCCTTTGAGAAAGGTCTTTTTCTGTAAGAAAGTGAAAAAAATCACTAAACAGATACAATAAAGGCAGAAAGAAATGAAGGTAAAGAGACCACGTCACTGCCCTGATCTCACGTACAGTAAAATCAGGGAACTTCTCTGCTTTCAGGACAAATGTTAATTGGAAGGTTTCTTTCTTTCTATACACAAATGCCTTTTCCTTGTATTAGCATAAACTAAAAAGTAGTTGTGATGACAGTGCTGTAGGAAGGGGTAGGAATAGGTAAATATAAATTACTTTGCAGGATTAACAGGCCTAATGAAAGTGATCCTAAATGCATACAAAACAGTGTTTTAAACAAATGTTGAGCTTCTCTGGAACAGAGGGAGCCCTAGAAAATGCAAACACAAACTCTGAATTTCAGATGTCTTTCCATTCCGTCATCATGCACGTGTATGTGTATGCGCTCCCTGTTATGGGCTGCTGTGGGGTCACTGTGGGGCAAGCCCACTGTGGGGAGAATCCAGCTTATCAGAGACTATGTAATCAGCAAACTGCCTCATTCCTGAATTTTGCTTCAGCCGAGGATGTGGAGAAAGTGATAAGCACTGATGGGAACCTGGAATGCAAATGTATAGCCTTTATTCATTCTGGTTTGCCCAATTCCAGATGTTTTATACTACCAAACTAGAATCCATCCTTCTCCCTCTAGGTCCCAGACAGGAGAATCAAAGAGAGCTCCCTGTCTAATATTCAAAGAGTGGCAGAAATCCTGTCCTCAAATTAACATCTCTGGCCTTATTTTCCCAAGTATCTTCAGCTACAGTTACTGTAAGTGAAAGTTCTAGCCTACTCTGGGCAGACAAACTGACAGGCGAGGGCTCCTCTGTGCAGTTTTGTCTTTTCTCTCTTGTGCACAGATCAATAAGGGTTAATACAGGGCTGTGGCTCTCCCTGTGCAGGCAGCTCAGGTAGTTGTTGCACCCGTTTAATGGAATCTCTGGCACCAGTCTGCTGGGTATATAGAATTACACCAGTCAAAATGTTTTCCTAGACATCCAATGAATAATGAAAAGAGTTTAAGAGGTACTTCAACTGATCGCCCTCACATCCTTTGGGGTATGGGGTTATCTCTTTGAAGGCCTAAATATATGCAAGTTTTAAGTGATTTCCTTAAAATGTACATCCTTTATTGAGAAAGAGAGATGGATACAGAGCTAGGGAGAAGACGTGCTTTTCCACTGGTTTTGTTCCTGAACATGTTGTCTGTATTGTACCTATTTGACCCAGCTTCATTCCATCAATGGGTTCATGTGGGGCCCCTTTGAAGAAAGACACCTAGGAAGGGGATGGTAGCAACTATATCCTTGTCTTAGTCAACAATGTTCCTGACAGAGAATAGAGGCTGCCAAACAGCCACAGCTAAGGCTGAAGAGGGTACAATGACTTGGCATATCCTTTTAGTTCAATCCATGCATGGAATTTGTTTAAAGGCTTATTATAAATGATAAATTTTAGCTAAATTCACAAAACCTTGCAGAAAGCTGACAGCAAGCAAATACCAGTGTATGTGGCTGGGCAGCTTAGATTTCAGGTTGGTAATATTTCTTTTCTTTCAATCCATGGTCCCTGTTGGGAGAGCATCTTGTCATGTCAGCAGTGAATATCTAACGTAGTCTTCATATTGTGCCAGTAACCTATTAGTGAAGCCTCATGGTTATAATCCTACTGTTATCTTGCTGGCTTTGCACCTTACTCATCCAGGCACGTCATGGGCAGTGCCAAGACTTGCATTGATTTTCCCTGTGCAATGCTCAGAAATAGGGGTTACATATTAATATATTTCAAAGATGAGGCTTAGATAGAAATAACAGTGGCTGGGAATAAGGAGAACCAGGTTGTCTGAGTAGTTTAGACCATAACTTTGGCCTCTGTTTTTTGCCATGGTGATGACCTGCCTGCTAGGTAACACCTCAGCACTTCTATGATCCCAAGTAAAAAAAAAAAAAAAAAAAAAAAAAAAATTAAAGGAAGGCAAGGTGATGTCTTTTGGTAAACTACCCAAGGCTCAAAACCAGTGCACATTCTTAGTGGTAGTAAAGGGACTTGAACTTGCCTAGTAAATTAAGATATGAACTACCCACACAAACTCTTGAATTACTTGGAAAAGGAGGTTAAAACAAGGAGGTTAAAAGAAACAAAAATACATCATGACTAATAGTTGGAGTCTTTTGATTGGGGGGAGGTGTGGAGAGAGAATCATAGAGACAAAACTACATAGAATCATAGAATATTAGAATCCCTTGGTTGGAAAGGTCCTTTAAGATCATCGAGTCCAAACATGCCTAAACACTACTAAACCATGTCCATGCACCTCATCTACCCGTCTTTTAAATACC
>KL258585.1:28834-42179 GCA_000699545.1 Podiceps cristatus | reverse complement strand
CTTTGGAAAATGGTTGACTTCATCTACCAGTTTTCAAAGCAAGCTGTTTCAGTGTTTGCAAGGGGTGGCCAAGAAGCATGTTCTGTTACAAGCTCTAATACCTGGTTTAGCATCCGTACATGACATGCTGTGACAGGTCTTAGTAGTTCCCCATCTATGCACAGGCTGCATCCAGGTTGGACAAGAACTGCGGGCTGGAAACAGTGTGCTCAAACTGCTCGTGGGTCCTCAGCTGGTGGTAGAAGGGGGATGACTTGCATGACCCATAAGTTGATAAGTCAGTCTTCAGAATGTAAAAAGGATTCCTCCAGCACTATGGCAATATGTTGTTCTTCTGTAGCTTCATTATAAACTAGATCTGACTCATCTTTTTGGGACAGGAGCTGCCTGCGCGTGTCTACAATTCCTGTCCTGTGCTCAGTCAAGTTGCCCAGACACCACCGTAACAAGCAAGATTAATGTAAAAATAATCAAAGATTCAAGCAAAGAATGATCTGTCAGGACCTACGTGTCCATGGTGAGACCTACCACACCAAGCGCGCAGTGGGATCATGCAGGTATGAAGATACTCTGTGGGAAGAGCTGCTACATCTAAAAATTGGGAATTACCACTGCGTAGCCGCCATCAAAATGTCTCAACTAGTATGGTTACTCAGATTTGCTGGTTAGGACCTTTTCGGTAGTGACTCTAGCTACTGACGCTTGAAGGAAAATAGCAGTCCTGTGCTCATGGGGAAAGGCTGACCTGCACATGAGATGGAATTATATGAGTGCAAAATGATGACACACATTAAAAAAAAATGTATTTCTGAGTCCACCTTCAGTGAACTGATGTAGTTAAAGCAGCAATGTTTTTTTGGTTGCCTTGATTTCTGTTAGTGACTTCAGACATGCTTCCTCAACCCTGAAACAGGGATTTGTCATTTGTTCAGGGCTAATATAATTAATTCCCAGCCCTTGACTCTTGCTCTAACCAGAGAATATAGGGAATCTTCAGTAAATCTTAGAAACAGGCAAATACTGAAGGTCCAGGGGAGATCACGTGGTCCGACAAAGTTTAATGAATGTAACTTCTATGAGACTTGGCTGCGCTGCTCCGTGGTCTGAAACGTGTTTATGTAATCACATGCAGATGTACTGAATCGCATTAGATAGGGAAGTAGTTTTCACATCCTTCAGTCTGGAGAAACGTCTGTTTCCAGAACAAACCATGTAAGTTCCGTGTGCTCCATTTTGTGAATTGATTCAAATCATACATATGCTTAACATGTACACACATTGATATATTTATATTTAATTCTCAGCGTTTGTACAGTTTCTACTGAGTGTGTGCAAGATGAGTCATACAGACTCAAAAAATTTAGATGTCTAATTCCTCTTCAGTCTGGGCCTGGAAAGTACCCCTGGTGTTTCTAACTAAAAAATAAAAATTCAGGGAATTTACAGTTAAGATGTCCCTTCACTCTGTCACTTCTCTATGCAGCATACTGTGGTGTTCTTTTAACAATGAATTAATTTCATTTCAGATTGGAAATGTGCCGAATCTTTGAGTGCAGTGGATGCTTTGAAGGAAGTGTTAGATGACACCACAATTAATAGTATCTTAGTGGGGAAAAAAATGGCAAGCTTCAGCATTATCTGAGATAGGAGTGATTAAATAACTTGAAAAATAGTTTCAGTGTACACTTTTTATTGAGAGCTTTTAAGTATATTCCAGTTTCCTAAAACACCACCATCCTGGTGTTAAAGCATGTGTTATGTTACAAAGAACAGCCCCATCAATGCATGCAGAATAAAGTGCTCTCTGGAGCTTGGGGTTTTGCTCATTTATTATATATGGGCTATCCGAAGCCCAGCGCTCACGTATAGGGGATCTGTTCAGAACAGGATGCAGAGGAATCCGAGCAAGTAACAACACTGCCCACAGCTGGAAAACACGCTGTTCCCCGGAGCAGCTTCAGACACATCAGAAGTCCCACAGAAAGAAAGCAGTCCTTTCTGTAAAGCCACGACATCTTTGTTCCATTGCAGTGCTTCTGCCCTCCTTCAGCCTCCTCTGGCCTCCTGCTACGTGTCTACAGCAGCAGCACACGACGTCTACGAACCATGAACTCCCCCAAAACCTGGAAAGCTGTCAAGGCAGAAAGCAGTTTTCTGCATGAAGAATCTCTCTCTCCCTGGCTCAGCCTCATGCTGCTTGATCCTGAGCTCTTCCTAATCCTTCTGCAGTGTAGCTGGTTACTGAAGAGCATACTTGCCCTGCAAGCCAAGCTTTGGCTTTTTGTGGCTTTCTGCCCATGCCCAGCCTCTAACAGCAGGTCTGCAAGGCCATGATTGAAGATATGGGTGCCCATGGGTGCCTGAGAATATTGAGGGTTAGGCACGCACCTACAAAAGATGATTGGTTGTTCCCCGTAGTCTCCAGGGCAAGACCTGGGTCAGGTCATGCTCTTCAGAGCAGCCTAATGCCAGAAATAAGAATAGCATCTGTTCAAGTGACCAGAGTGTCAGCTCTTTGTGAAAGGGCTTTGGGTTTGTCCTGGCACTTGCACTGTCCATGTTGCCTTGAGATAGTTGCATGAGGGTTTGTAAGATGCTTCAGACAAGTTATTGTCAGAGGTGCGGAGGAGTTCAATGCATTACTGGCAAATCCAGTAGTAACTCATTCAGGACCTTAAGCCTCAGCTTTACTCTGAATAATCCTATGACCCAAGGCACTAGAGCACACAAGAGTCGTCGGCTATGTGAAGCATATGGTGCTTATTTGAGGCAGGGGCATGGGGGCAGGAGTCTGCCGTTTAGGAGGGGAGGCCAGGAAGCTGACTGTCGTGGCTTCAGCACTGCGGGGGAGGTGGGACAGTGAGGGGGAGCTGTGCATTTTGGGGTACAGACAGAGAGGGGGATGGCTGCAGGTTCCATGCAAGGAAAGCGGCGGGCAGAAGCTGGGGACGTGCGTTTCCCATGGGAGGGTGGCAGCTTTGAACTGCCCCACGTGGCCCTGGTCCTTCAGCTTCGAGGTGTGCCTGGGCTGGAGCCTGGGGCTGGGTCACTGCTGCTGCTTCAGGGAAGCTGTGCATTTATTTACGCACAATGCCTCAAAGCCCAGGTATCTGCTGGGACACTGCTACTTGGTCAGCATTTTGTTTTCCAGGTTCTCTAAGAAACAGCATTTGTTTGTGTGGTGTTGAGGGAAGACTGGGCAGTGAGTGGTGGTCTGATTTGCCTCTTCAAGCACAGGGCTCCAGTCTGCCATGAAAGGGCTGAAATCCCCCTTCTCATGAGGATACAGGGAGACAAGGGAGAGCTTTACCCCCAGCAAGCACAGCGGCAGCTGGTGGTGGCATTGCTTTAACTCACCTGCCCCTCCAGCTCTATCTGCAGGGTGGAGTGAATGTAAAATCCTGCCCCAACAGAGATCATTAGCTAACAAACAGCATCTAAAATACATAACTTATCTTGTCTCTCCCCTTTCACCTGGAACTGAATAATATTTTTTCCACCAATAAACTGAATGCCGTACTTCTTCACAGGATTAAAAAAAAAAAAAATTGCTCAGAAAAAGTCTGATGGATGCCTCTGTACTGTATTTAACTGTGCACATCAGTTCTGTTTAAATGTCAGATCTTTTTAGATTTGCTGGAGCTATCATTTGAAAAAAAAAAATAATGGCAAGTGAAAAACTCAGTTCTACGTTAGAATTGCATTTCATTCAAGTGACAGTATTTATCATTACTATCTGAGTGTTGTTATTTTCACTGAAATGTAATTCGCCCCTCCTCTCTCTTCCAGAGCTTCAGCACCATGCACCACTAAAACTTTTCCAAGAGTTGCTGCGTCCTTGGTAGGATGAGTAACATGTGTGTCCCCAGGGGAGAAGTGGTGTGGGACTGCAACTTTAACCGAACAAAATTGGAAAAAAAAACCCGTCCCAAAACAAATGATAGGACCTATAATGTTAGCTGAGCTGTAAAGAATTTGGATATATTTAGTTAATGAAAGCTCTTGCTTGAAGGTAAGATTGGGTCATTTATGTCTGCACAATAACAGCCCCAGTGCAGAACATATGAATGCCAGATGGCTGGAACTGTTCCATTAATGAACTGATGCTTTCATTGTTCTGAATTTGATTTTGTAGCTTTTTGCTTATAATGATTTGATTGCACCATTAAAAACCTTCAATAACCTCCCGATAAATTATTCAGTCCTCAGAATGCAAAAGAGGAGATGCCTCTCAGCCTCCACTTTCCACTGGCCTTAAATGGGACCTGCAGGTGTGCAACACCTCTGGCAGTCAGGCTGATGAATACATTTCATGCTGTTTTCTTAGTGCTGCCATCTAAATAATGTATGCAGGACCCATGCACAATATATTCTTCTAAGGCACAGGAATATTCATTCCAGGTGACACTCCATTACAGTCAGTGGGGTTACCCAGAGATGAATATCCAGGACAAAAAAATCCCCATAGGTGTGTGTATATAAGGAGAAATTCCTTCTGGATATGTGAAAATGCAGGAACGATGTCAGGCACCGGGAGATACACTCTTCCCCCAGAGCACATGCCTCCTTTGTTAATCATAATTCCTATTACAATAATCTTCCCAGTCTCCAGGCTTAATTAATGAGCAGTCTAGGAATCCACTTCTTGTGTATGTTACCACAGGCGCATTCATTTTTCTGGCTTGCACACCTCCTCTTTGAAATTGCTCTCAGCTCCAACACTCAATTCCGATGCTGGCTGCATCTCCCCTGTGGCTCTGCAACTGTCCTTTGTCACAGGCAGACCTGTTGTAGTTAGGTCACAAACATACCTCTGTCCTCTGTGTCCCAGCTCTGATCTACATATCTGAACAAAACTTATGGACAGGGAGCCTGGGGGAAAAAAAAAAAATCCTAAATATTAGGTTAGAAGCAAGCAAAGGCTTCCTACCAAAGCTAGGCTTCTGCTGTACACCTACCTTTGGGATGCTGGAGAGGCTCCAATCCCTAGTGTAAGCTGTGAAGCCAGGTCTTATTTCCTCTTTCATTTCCATTTCAGTTCTTTAAAGATTGTATTCATTAGGGAAGCTGGAAATAAAGTAAAATAAAATAAAGAAAACAGGAGGAAAAAGAAGGGAAGTAGAGGAGTATGGATGCAGACTGCTTGCAAGATCCTTGGAGACAAGCTCTGCCTTCTTTTGTTCCCCAGGGCCCCTGTGCCCTCTTTTTCACCTAGTTCCCACAAACCTCCCTTGGTGTTGCTAGAGATTAGTTATCTCTGATACAACTTTTTGGGGCAGGGCCACACTGAGAAAAAAAGGAGAGGTCAGGTGGTAGAGGGAGATCTTGGTGTCCACCCTCCTTATGAACACAGGAGTGTGAAGGCACGCTGGGACGGGGAGAGGCAGGGATATCAGGTAGCAGAGCTGGCAGCCCTTTTTCTAGACATCCCCTTTCCCTCTTCAGAACACAAGTCTTCCCTGGCATGCTCTGTGCAGTTTGCTCCTCCCGGACTTCAGCACTGTGTCTGAGGGATATTAAAGGCAGGGCCTGACCTCCAGCCTGGAAACCAGGCTGTAAGGATGGGGTTCACCCCACAATCTCATTCCACCCAGGGCACTGTGGGGTGTCTGAGACACATCCTGCAGGTGCTGGACACACCTTTCTGGACTAGGTGAACAGGACACTGTTGCATCTGAGATGGAAAAAGACAAGGCTCTGAGCAACCTGATCAAGTTGAAGATGTCCCTGCTCATTGCAGGGTGGTTGGACTAGATGAACTTTAAAGGTCCCTTCCAACCCAAACCATTTATGGCCTGAAGTTATGCCAGGGTAGGTTTAGATTGAATATTAGGAAACATTTCTTCACCTAAAGGGCTGTCAGGCTCTGGAACAGGCTGCCCAGGGAAGCAGTTGAGTCACCATCCCTGGAGGTATTTAAAAGACGGGTAGATGAGGTGCTTAGGGACATGATTTAGTGGTGATAAGGCATGGCTGGACTCGATGATCTTAAAGGTCCTTTCTAACCAAGGGATTCTATGATTCATTCTATGATTCTGTGTAGGTTTGAATCCAGTTCCTCACCAAAGGAAAGTGAGGAGATCCAGTATGATGGAGACACCTCAGGGCTTTGCCCATGCAATTTAGAAACCCAGCTGCTGTGCACGCACAAGTGCTCTGCCGCCTGTCAGCCACAGCACCGCTTTCCATTCAGCCTGATGCTGCACACTCAGTGAAGTGCCCCCTTTCCACTTCACACAAGCACAGAGGAAAGACCCAGGGTCAGCTCAGCCTCTTTAGTTAATAATTGAAGGCTTGGTTGCCTGCTACTATCTGTTGCCATTTAGGGTTGAATCACGGCTTGTGCTTACAAACCCACATGTAATATTTGCAGCATTTGTTTGCAAATGTTCTTGTAGTTCCTTTGTGCTGCCTTCACAGGGCAGGCAAAATAAGGGCTACAATAAAAAACACGTAGAAAGCTATTTGTTTAATACCAGCGGAATGGGGGAACAGACCCCTTAACCTCATCAACTAAAGCCACTTTAAACCTGATGAAAGTCTAACCCTATATTTTTAAGTGATGATCACACCTTCCCTGATGTCACATCTGCCAGAAGTTGGCTGGCTCAGACGGAGGTTTCCAAAGATTTCTGGATGCCCAGTTCTCATTTCTTTCAGTAGGAAGAGGGTGTCCAAAGTACAAAGGGAGGTCTGGTAATTTCCATGGTAACTCTTTAAAGCAGTTTTAGCTTTTGAGCTATGCTGTAAAACAAATATGGGGCCACATCAGAATTTGGTTTTTAAGTTTTGCTTTCAGGAGTGAAAATCTTCCCAGGCAAGGCAGAGCAAAGAGTTGTCCGAACTGGGGCAAGGAGGAGATTCCAGAGGGTGCACAGCTCTGAGGGAACAGCAGCCCGTGGAGGACCCCATACCAGGGCGGTGGAATCAGAAACAAGAAGCGCAAAAGTAAAGGAACAGCAATGCATCAGCCCAGCCCCCTGCACCACCTGCTGCAGCACGGAAGGGGCTGAGTGAGTATAGGAAAGAGAGAAAAAAGGGAGGAGGAGAGGTGTTGGGAGCAAAGCTGACATGTTTCTCTAAACAGTCGTTTACTTGTTTTTATTTCTCAATACCAGAATCAGCAACTAGAAGCTTGTTAATTGGCAATAAATTACATTGGTTGAAATTCCTTGACACAAAACTGGGTTTTTTGGACCTTGACTGAGAGAACAGAAAGCCCACCTTTGCTGTCTGGTAGGCACAAAAATATGGGTTGCTGATTTCTATATTTTCATTGATGGAAGTAATGGGTATCAGATTGTTCAGGACTAGCAATACCTACATTCAAGTCCGTGCTCTACCGTGACTTAGGATCCTCAAGCCAAGACTATGCAAATGTTTTTGCGGAAAACTTGCTTTATCAGTCATCAATTTGCACACAAAGGACGAGTAGCCAAGGCAACGACTGTGGCAAGTATTACACTTAAGGTCAGACTTAATTGCTTTTCCCTGAGACTTCAGATACATAAGTTGAATGAAAAGGGCCAGCCTGGTTCTACCTCAGCCTGGGCAATAAACATACTGCCTTCCAGAAAGCAATAACTGTGTTAAATGGATAGGAAAAAAAAGTGTCCTGCATTACAGGAGCAAGGCAGTGACCTTTCCAGAGGTTAACAGGCAAAGCACAGAATGGAGATTTTTTTGTTCATTAGGAGGAAACATGAGAGTGTAATTAGAAACAGGCCATGCTGTGTAGGTTTGCCTACTATTACTATTCAACACAGTAGAATAGAGGAAGGTATCCCCTAGTCTGGGGACTGAATTAACAATAGGAAATTCAACAGTGAGTGATTAAAACAGGCACTTTTTTTTCCTCATAGGAGTTAGGAGACCAAACTGCAATCGAGTGAGCTTAAAATCAGTCAAGTAATGGTAATTTTTTTTTAAAAAAAGTGTGGGTTTTTTACTATTTGATAGTATAGGTAATGAAGAGGAACATACACCATTCAAATATATCATTAGGTGGATGCAACAGTAACAGGCAATAGGAAAACTATTATCATACCACCGGAGACTGATCTATTCAAATTGTTCTGGAACCTGTTCACAGAAGACCCTGAGCCAAAAATCAGACTCCATCTCATCAGCATGAAGGCTGAAAGCAGCGACTTTTTCTTTCATTGAGATAGGTCCATGCACCCTGTGAAGGATAACGGTAAGTGCAGAAGCATTTGCCCTACAGGAAGGTGGGGCTGGAAAAACATTATTAAAATGCTCCACCAAAAGTTTTTAGTCTTTAGCACCTATGGCCTCCACGGATACATTGAAATTATTTGTTTTTTTCCTTCTCAGCAAAAAACTCTTGTGGAAGCTGTAAAATGATGAGGTTGAGCGGGGAAAAAGTAGGTCAGGGTGCAAAGCTGTTCAACTTTATACACTGAGAGACTTACCACTGAATTGCACATGCTTGCTGCCACATACTTAAGCTATTCAAAGTAGAGGATTTTAAAATCTCACCTGTCTGGAGTATTTTCTGCTGAAGGCGATGGAGCTGTTGCTTGTCAGGAAGAACTTCTTAAGACAGGGGTTTGACACAACCTCTTGGTCATGGAAAGAACTCCTGACTCAGGTGGTGTAATGCTTGAATCACTGGAAACAGAAGTGTCACCGTGCCTCTTTCCATTCAGCTGGCATCTAGAGGACAATTCATATCCTGGAAAAGACCAGAAATCCACCTCCTTTTCAGATAAAAATCTTCTGGGTATCATTTTGAGGCACTTGCTTTAAGGCGACAGTTCTGTCATCCCAGTGGTGTACCTTACTTTCTGACACACAGTAAAAAATATATGTGTTTGAAAATACTAGATTGCAAGGACAAGAAAGAAGGATTTCCTTTATGTGAATGCCAAGAATCAATCTTTCTTCTTCAAGGCATATTTGAGGGTTATGAACAGGTGGATGAGCCAAATGAAATCCACTCCTCACCCTGGGTTCTTCCCAGCCGAGGGTAAACACAGGTGCATGGCAGGAAATCTTCTTGCAACTCAGGTAAGGTGAGTTTATGTGGTCCTGTAAACACTAAGTGAAGTTACCTATAGTGTGAAAAATTTAAAAAATCCTGAGGGAAAATGCTTAAAAAAACCCTATTTATGAGAGGATGTGTATCATGTATAGTCTCTGCATTTTAACAATCTGTATAATGTGCTAAATAAGCCTTTTGAATACCATGATTTATTACACCTTCATGAACTTTGCTGGGAGAGCTTTTAAATTTATTGCATTAAAGGATGTATTCTCAGCCAAAGACTTCTGGACTCTATTGATGTCTTTTGCCTTTTGAACTGTGACCCGTTCTTCATCCCTAATGTGATTCAGCCAAGCTTTTATTTACTGCAGTCAGTGAAAGAGTACATATTGTGGAGACCTAATACCTAACAAGAAGAGCTCTGTAAAGGCATTCACACAGTAACACACATATCTTCAATGAACTCCAGAAATCAGTTACTGCCCCGAAATACACAGGACATGTAGGCAATGATGAGTTAATGGTTGAGGTCAAAATCAAGTTCTTGGTGTCAGGAAAGGGCTAACGTAAGTTAAGCGGCTTTATATGAAGTGGTCCACGCCACTGTCTGTGCGCCTATGTAACTCTGCCTGTGACTCCCATTAGCACTTGAAAGGAGCACGACAAAACAAAATCCCTCATCTTCAAAACTGGAATACACCCTCGTCTTTTAGCACATTCCCAGGAAGCAATGCACTCCTTGTGACTCAGGGCGGGTGGTTTCCAGATGCTCTTTTGGTCAGTCAGCCAAGCAGGGATTGTGCGCAGTGCTGCTCCTCAAATTGCAACCCTCCTCAGGCTGCTCATTCAGCAGAAGAAATACCCTTGCTCTCTGGGATGAAGTTTAAGAACAAAAGGCAGCAGGACTTCACCATTCTGCTTCCTACTGAGTCAGGAGCTTCGGCTTTTTTCTGCCAAAGATCTATTGACTTTATATTGTTGGAAGCACAAGAAGATTCTGGGTACAAGAAACAGCAGATTTTCCCTCAGAGTAAGGATACTCCCTGTATAGAGCAGGAAGAGCTCCTTTCAGCATCCTTGGCATAAACAGAATATGCTTCTCTGTCTCCCATCCCGTTTTAGCTTTCACTCTGTCTCCCAGAGACTACCAAGAACAGTAAATCTGCTTCTCTTCTACCCACACATGGAATTTGTCTGGAGGAGGATTATCTTCAGGCCGATAATGAGGGGTTGCCTGTAAAAAAAAAAAAAAAGGGCATGTCTTCTAAAAAGTCACAGTCCTTAGAAACTCCCATCAACTAGGAGTGATGGAGACAGGGTTGGAGGCAGGAGCAGTGGGGGAGGAGGGTCACACGTGCAGCTCTGCAGTCTGTCCGTCAGCTGGGCACTTGCTGTAATCCAGATCAGCTCCCAGGATTTCTGGAGGAGCTCAGGGCCAGAGGTTTCAAGGAGGCTGAAACTGAGAACAGAGTCCCTCAGGACATGGAGTGCAGAGGGGAGCTTTGAAAAACTCTGAAATTAATCTCTGCAGTCAAAAAAAGATATAATGCCTTTTATACTCCTTTCAAATGCTCCACTTAAAAGCATTGATGCAAAACTTGGTTAAAGCAACAGCGGGGATTGTAAACTCTTTGGGGCAGAGATTGGGTTTTGACAGTCTGTAACAGAGCGGCACACCAGTTTTCAGTGGCAACGGCAAGCGTTATAGTTTAAAACAAACAAACAAACAAACAAACAACCCCAAACCACAAAAATACAGTTGATACACTGCCACTCCATACATCTCGGGCCATCAGAAGAATGTGACTCCTGGCTTTGAGTTTCAAATGACATAAAAAGTACATTTGCATCAAGTATCATTACTACTATCCACGTGTCTTGCTACCCACTCTTATTGATCCAGGCTTTGTCCTGGTTTCACTTAAGCTCTGTGTAAACTTGCATTTCACTGCCATAATGTCACAGACATGAATTACAGCTCCTTGACGACATCATATCCAAGAGTCTTGCCTCACTTTGCTAACTAGCAGTGCAAATGTCACGCCTGACTTCCTTCGAACCAGAATACAGTACGTGCGGTGCAGGGGTGCAGAACAAGGGGGTGAAATAGGGGCCTCTGACAAAAGGAAGCCAATCTCCAACAACAAAACGAAGCTTGTGCAGCGATTTTAAAATGATTGTATCACAGCTTGGAGCCACTCTGTCAAAGCTCCACCCGCTGCTGTGCAATGGCAGACTTGATGGTCCGCGGGCAGCAGAACTGTAAAAAGCCAGGAAACCATCAAATAAGCACAGCTGTAACCCATAAAGTCCCTCTTCTACCCTGCAGCAAATCTGAAAACAGCCGAACTTTCCTTTCCGAAAACATCCCTCCTCTTCGTTTCCACAAAGCACATAGATATGGATAGTTCAGGACTGGGGACTGGTAACACCAAAGATGCAAATGCAGTTATCAAACCCTCTTCTAACTCTGCCACCATTAGTTTGGCTGCCACCATTCAGAAAAGCTGTGCTAAGAAGACGCGTTTGATTGAATTACACAGCAAAAAGACTGGGCATATAGCAGAAATCTTGGAAGGCTGTATAATGTTCTGAGATTAAAAAGCAGAGGTTTATAAAAAGACAAGAAGAAAACTGAATTTTGCAAACCCAAATATCTAGCACAATAAAATAATCATAAGAAGCCTTTTGTCTGCAATATTATCCCATGGGTTTCATTGTTTCCTCTTGCAAACAACGTTATCTGGAGAACAGAGAAAATTTCCGTTTAGTCCAAGGACTGTGGCTATCTCCATCTTACAGTCATCTATATGCTACAGGAATAAGGGCACAGCAGAGATGAGTCAGATTTTTTTTAGAAAAGTTTTCCCTGTACCTGAAAACCTCCACTAAGATGAATGTTTTAAAAGCAAGCATATTTCTCTTTCATTTTTGTAAAGACTAGAGTTGTCAGTGATGTCATAAATTTGGAAAAGAATGCCCCATCTCTATTGCCAGCAGTTAAAGACATGTTTTGTCCTGTAGCCATGACTGATTTTAGATTTCATGTTAAGATTTGATCAACACAAGATTAGCGTACCTGATTATTTCAGTGAAAAAATGCAGGCTGGCATTCAAAGGTTTTGGACACACATTCTTCCTCCTTATTTTGGTCTCTTCCTTTCAAAGCACATATAGTCACTGACCTCCTTTGTCTCTTCATCTGTGTCTACTTAAAAATGCCAGTCAGTTTAGGCTGTGTAAAAGACTTCCAAGCCAAGCCTGATAAGCATCTCTGTCATACAGAATATTGTCTATAATAATTTCTTCAAGGTGGTTTACAGACAAGACCACCTTCTACATCTTTGAGAGGTGTGCACAGGACAGAAGCAACTAGTAGTGACCTTGCCAGAATGGATCATCTTCAGCACGGATGGGAAAGCCATTACTCCTTTACAACAAATAAATGGATAAATAAAAACAAGCCATAGCAGTGTTAGAGGGTTGATGTCTAGGTTGAAAAAAACACCAGAAAAGAATTACACGTCTCCGCTCTTTTGTTTAATCTTAAATTGTGCAGCACTTGCCTTGTGCTGAAGAGAGCAGTAGGTTACATGAAAGCTCTTGTGACTCATGGCTACTCAGGTGCTTGACTGTTGCTCACGCTTGCTTGCCCTTCACTGCATCCTAGTCCTTTGCCGCTGGATCTGGAAATCATTTCTACTGCAGCAGCACTTCCTATGCTCTCTCCTGCCTCCCAGGGTCTACCCATGGTGATCGGGATTGTATTGTGTGGATATATATGCTAGAATAGAAATTCACAGTCTCAATAGTTTGCAGTCTGGATAAGCAAGAAGTGCACAGAGCAGGCGGGAAGTACAAGTTATAGTCCACATTAAAAAATTAGGAATTTAGTGATTTGCTCAAAGTTGTGCATGTAATTGCTGTCAGAGCTAAAAATTGGAAACAGAACTCTGGAGCTCCCAAGTTTCAGAACAAAGAAAATAGACTTGTGCAAAATTTACTGAGCTCTGATTAAAGGAAATAAAAATACACCTTAAAAAAGAAACCCAAAGGTTTTATGTTTGATATATAAAAAACCACGAACAAGTAAGGTCCCTCTTTTATCAAACCAAGATCCCCTGTTCAGACACACATGAAGATGAATTCAGAGTTTAAGTGGGTGAAGTTTGGCTTATTCCTCTGGAGCTGTGCCTGTTTACATACAGCTGAACTAGAGGTATTATGTCTTTGACAACGTACTCCTTTAATATTTTTGTACATATGCATCTGCGCCACAATCTCCAACTGTTGTCTATTACTCTGTTTTTCAGTTGTTTAAACTTTTCACCTTCCTGC
>KL258585.1:0-28803 GCA_000699545.1 Podiceps cristatus | reverse complement strand
TTCCTAATGGAACAGATTCCTAATGCTCTGGTTTCTGGTTTCTGGTGTGGTGGGGGTTTTTTTGGTGTTTGTTTGTTTGTTTTTTTAATTTTTAAGGTTTGCACAGACTGTTCAGCACTTTGACCAAATGCTTTACAAATAAATATATAACAGTGGGACCAATCCTTTTGCCCTTCCCCATTCTGAGGTTCCTCTTTTGGTTTAAGAGCAGAATCTGCCGAGCAAGACACTACTCAGCACAAATAAAGTCGGCAGAAGGAGCCATTAAGCAGAAACAGAACTCCTGTCCTTCAGCCAGAAGGCATTATAATTTCTGTGACAAAGGAGATCATGTTGCACTGTTGTTCCTACAGTCACAGGAAGAGGAACAGTCAGTTCTCAGAAATATGTGATTTTATTTTAAGCAGTTTTGCATGGTCGAGAGAGCTGACCTAATACTGCAGCTAGGCTGCTGCAAAGAAAAATCGGAAAAATGCCTTGAGAGTCAGATCCTCCTGCCTCCTTTCATCTTTAAAAATACAGCTGAAAGGGGCTGGGAGTAGTACATCAGCCAGCTATGACTGCGTGAGGATTGCACCCGCACAGGTCAGCCTGAACGTAACTTCCATGAAAGTCTCCACAGGACACAGCTGTGAAAAATGTTTGATCAGATGCTTCAAGTTTCAGCATTCAGATTTGGTCTAAGTTATACCTTCTTGTTCCTATAATATAAAGGACACTAACTTAGATTGCTTGGCACATTGACCAAGGAGGTGCTAGCAGATCTGTGCCATGCTAACCACCTAGACTGAATGTACGGACACATTTTTATGTCTCCAAGTTTTCTTCTGAAACAGGATCTAAACCTTTAGATGCCGGGGGAAAACTCCATGGAAAATGCAGAGTGGATGTAATAGCATAAGGCAAAGCATGTACTGGAAAAGACAGACAGTTCTGTGAGAAGTTGCTACTTTACTTAGGGATGGATTTGAGAGGAAGGAGAAAAGGCACGCTAGAAGAATAATTGACATTATCCGGAGACAACTCAATTCAAACTGCATGCAGAACAACTGGATATTGACCCAGTGAGCAAGAATGGGGAAAGCTGAGTGACTTAGAAAACTCCTCAGGGAAGAAAAACACCACAATAAGAACTCATGCAAAGCTCAATGAAAAACTGGGGGTGAAGAGAAAGTGCCCAAGGAAGCAGTCAAAGCAGGAAAAACAATGCAAAAATGGTAAGTGAAGATGTAATGACTGGAGCAGAAACTGCAGTAAAGTGAGGAAAAGCAGAGTCTTCTGCCAAGTGACAATCTGCTAAAGAAGAAATGGGCCAATTAAAAGCAAACATGGAAAACATCCTTAGATTTGGGTAGAACAAACCAGAAAAGATACAAAAAAGCAAAAGGCATGGGATTTCCAAACAGTTAGTTCCACCTTAATACAACATCCAATGAAATATGTGAACTTAGCCAAAATATTAATATCACTCCAATAGAAATGTCAGAAATACAAGCTGCAATTGAGAAGATGTAAAACAATAGAGCAGCAGTCAAATAACTCCTAGCAGTAATGCTAATGATATGTGACATCCACCACTTAAAAGAAACTGTGGCAGAGCTCAGCAGCAATCCCTCAGAAAGAAAAAAGATCCCTCCAGCACACTGGAAACACAAAATTGCTGTCAAAATGCCCCAAAACAAGTTCACGGGAACAATGATGTCTGGAAACAAGTTATGAGCTGTATTAAATCTGCAAATTTTTCTGCAAGTGCTGCACCCCATGGGATAAAAGGAGCAGTGGAAGAAAAGTTTTGGGAACTGTCTGGATATAGGCTCATCCCTGTGTGGACCAGATGGATACATCCACTTAGTCCATCCTAGACATATGTAAAACAAATCACTGACTTTCAAAGCTCCCAAATTAGCTTGAAGAAATCTTCGCTATGGAGTGTCTTTTGGTCCTAGAGAAGCTTGGCTGTTGTTATTAATAACAATAAGGAAGAGAAAAATGAAGTGCTGTATCAGAGAAAGAGTAAACTGTGATTTGGCATGAACACTCCTACAAAACATGTCTGCGTTTCCCTTCCATTGAAATTAGGACTTGTCATGGGTGGACCATGAATATGTGCACTGACAATACGAATTCTAGGGAGTGTGGATTGGCAATAGTTGCTGAGATGATTGAGACTTCATTGCTGACGTGCTACTGAACACCAACTCCAAGGAGTGAGGAATAAAAGCAGAATGCTTGAAAAAGAGAAAACAGGTCAAGCAAAGCTAAGATTCAATCATGCCAAAGAGGTAATCCTTAAAAACTTGCTTCTCATCAGACAACATCAAGAAGATAAAAATTTTACAGAAATACTGGAGTAACAGCTAACAGAAACCACAAGAAAAATATGAAATTAAGAACGGGAAAGATATCTGCAGTGTTCACACAGCTTAACATTCATTCATTCGTCTGTCTGTTCCCTCGTATTGTCTCTGGAACTTGCTGCTCTGGGATGGCTGCAGGGGAATATCCCTGCTCCCTGGCTGCTGCTCGGGATGGGCTGTGTCGGTCCTCAGGTGGGGAGAAATTGTGCATTGGTCATTTTATATATTCTACTAACCGTATGTATTACAATTGTTATTATTTTCATTAATGTATTTTTTATCTTTTTTTTTTTTTCAGTCTCGGTGAACTGTTTGTATCTCAACCCGTGAGTTCTCTCTCTCTCACTGATTCTCCTTCTCACCCCTCCGGGGAGGGGGACAGTGAGCGAGTGGCTGTGTGGTATTTTGGTTATCAGCCGGGGTTGAACCACAACACAGTCTCCCAGAGCCACAAGAAAAGGAGGGTGGGTGGAAGAAACCTTTAAGAATAATTTTTGCCAGGGAAGACAGATACCTGACCTCCTCTTCAGAAGAGACAGAATCAATGGTTAAGGAGAAAGCAAAGATAAAGAGAAAAGTTCCCACACTGAGTGGCATTTATGAGCAGGCACTGCCTCTCCACTTTTAACAGCACAAATGTCCCTAGGTACAGCTCATTGCCACGTGTCACAGTGTCTGAGTTCTCAGGAGTTCTCAGAAAAAAGAAAGAAAGGTTAGATATTTGCATGGCTGCTTACAGGACATGCACCCTACATGATTGTTCCTTATAATGGAAGATATAAAAATAACCATACTACAATTTCCAGCCTTTCTGGCTGGGTGATGGGCGATAGTTGTTATGCCATGGCTGTAACCTATGATCACACCTATTTTATGTGCTCAACACACCTAGTAACTCTCTGAAGGGTGTAAACTACCGTGCAACCTCAAGTTGACTGCACCACATATGTGCAGAACTAAGTTCCTGAATGCTTTGAAAGGCCTCTGGGAAAAGCTGGGGGCAGACCACCATGAGAATAACACATGCAAATTACTCCTTGCTATCCTCTTTTTCTCTATGCACCTGATAGCAGGCTGGATGTATTTATCTTGTGGCAGCAGCACATTCTATGTTGCTACCTTTGCGGGGAGTCCTGTAACTCCTCCTTATCACGTGGCAGACTCATTTTCTGGTTATAAACTGTTACCAGATCCAAATGAGACTGAAATTGCAGCTATTGTTAGTCACTGCGTTGTCTGCGTTGTTTTGTCACAAGCAGTGGGAGTCTGCTGCTTCTGCTGGACAATACTCTCTCGTAAACACACCTCCCCGAGTTCTTCACCACAAGCAACTGACAGGTGAGCTGCCGTCAGCCTCTCCTCCGCCGCCTCTCAGCCAGCCAGGCTACAGAGCAGTACCGAGGCACTCCTTTTACATCCATCCCACTTCCTTTCCTATCCATTTTGCAAGATGGCATTTCTGAATTATTTTTTGGTAATTCCCCAGAGGAGATTTGGGTTGTGATACTCAGCTTCTCATATTCATTTTACAATTGCTTTAGTGCACCAGGGTCATTAACTCCTTATCAACACACTGGTACTTGCAACAAGGTCCATAGTTTTGGGGAAAGGTTATATCTACCCTTCTCCTGGTGCTGCTTACCACTGGAGGTCTAAGCCAGTAGCAGGTTGAGATTCTTTCAGAGTTTACAGAGTATGACTCAAAGATATGAGACTTCACTGTCTCCTCCAATATGGACAGCAAACATTTACAGATGGTCCCAGTAGAGTCTTCAAAGGGTGAGGCAGGAAAACACATGGTGAACATGTGGACTTGAGGTGGGGGGGAGGGAGGGTGGTTCTGCTGTGATGGATATTTTTCCTCTGTCAGCTTGTTGTGATACAGACAGTAAACGCTGCGGGAATAGTGGGGCTGTGCCTAGGAGTGCAAGCTCTGCTTGCACTGAAATAACAGGCAAAGCTGCCATTGCAACCATTGGCATTGCCAACAACTATGAGCCATAAATTGGCTTTAGTGGGACAAACATGGTATCAAAAGGAAAGACGAGCAAGTTTTCTAATGAACTTCTCAGCCTTGAGTTTTGTCACTGTGGAAGCTTATGCAGCAGAGGAAGAAAGAAAGGGAAATCCTCCTGCTTTGCTCCACAGCTTTTTGCCAAGGGCTAATTATCACTTACACATTGCAGTTGTATAACTGATTATCCGAAAGTTAATTAAATTCTTGTAATCCTGAGAACACCAAGCAGTCAGGTTGCCATATTTAACCATTGTATGTAATCAGTCAGTAGTGGAAACAAATACTTGTTTAGAACAGAATATGCTTTGAATCACTCAGCCTCTCCTTGTATCTTCCAATACTCATTTTTTTAAAGGAAAGACTCCTTCCAGTTTGGAAGGAGAAGTCATGTAAATATCCCTTCTGCTTGTCCTTCATACAAACAGCACCACAGGAGTCCACATTCTTTGCCACTCATGACTCTGCACTGAACGTAAAGTGTACATAGTATTATTTTATGTCTCTGGCTCATCCCATGCTTGAAAAAGCAAGCTGTTCTTTTCTTTCTTCCTTGCTCTTCAGCTCAAAGAGCAAAGCATTGCCTATTGCATGCATGCATAACTATTTCTTATGTACTCACATGAACTTTTTGCCATGACGGAATGGAAACAGGATTCCAAGACACCAGGAAAATGTGAGAACTGCCCAAGTACCTTAGCAGTATTCTCTACACTCAGTCAAAAACTGGGAAAGTTAGGAAGAGGCTGCCAGTTGTTAACATGAAGAGCTGTTTGTTGTACCCAGCACATCCCTCTTTATGACATGTGTCATTTTTCTCCAGCAAAGAAGCCATCCCTTTTCCTTCCTTTTATCATCTAAGACAAATAGTGTTTTAAATAGCATGTGCATTAGCCAGAATTGTCTCAGTATTCTGAGAAGTGAGAATAGGAAAATAAGCCCATTTTTTTTTTTTTTTTTTTTCATGCACAAAAAAGTTAGAAGTCTGTTTCTCTGGATATTGTTTGTCTCAATGATGCAGTCAGTTTGGTATGAATCTGATTGATTTCATGAGCAAAGTAACAAAATGTTGGCTAATGTACACTACTTCTATTGTGCAGCAAAGTAGAGAAAATAATTGAAGATGGCTCCTTCTCAGTTACCCCGGGTGGCTCTTGAGTGCTGGCTAGAATGACAGCCAACAAAAAATAGTAATTTTGTCACTAAAGCATTCAGACATGACTCTAAGTTCAGACCCGGAACAGAACAGGGAGGAATGGAGATGACACATTTTTCATGTTCCAGAGAAAGCCACACTCCACGTGAAGAAACACTGGGATAATCTGATTCCTTGGTAGGGGATGAGATGACTTGTATGAACTGTGATATTCTGATAGTTTGCATCTGGTCAACAACATTTTTGAAGTACTGGGAAAATCAGAGATGCACGCAAGTTAAACAGAGCAGAGAAGACTCGTGCCACATGGGAGGGTCATGAGGAGAGTGAGCTGTATGCCTTCAGCACTGAATTACAAGCGGGTCAGAGGTAAAGAGTGTAACAAATCACAGTTCCGCAAGTGCTTTTCATGCCATTTAAGGTCCTGCTGCTGAATAGACGTGTAGCAATTGCACAACAGGTGAGTGCAGCAGGTTTCCCTCCAACTTCAGCACAGATTTATGTACAGCTTGGAGTAATCTGCAGCCTCAACACATTTGAGTTGTGTTTGAAAAACCACTAAAGCATCCAGATGCTTAATGGATCCTTCAAGTATGTGGAATTGGGTTAGGGATGATGCATACAAATCTGCACTTGTTGGGCTGTTCTATAAGGCTAATTTGGCTGGAAGTACAAAGTCCCTATCCAATCGAAGCGACTCCCTTCTCTGTCTTCATATTCCCCTCTTGAAGTTACTCAGAAGATTCAGAAAACACTGGGAGAATTCCAGATTTCCAGCATGGGAGGTCTCTCCATTACGTACAATTAGTTTCTACTTCATATTAGAATTCCTCCAAAATTAATATAATATAATTCCTCCAAAATTAACTTAAAGTCTTTCAGAGTTTGATGTATGCTAGGAGCATGTAATTGCAGCCTCTAAGAATGCTTCAGAGAGAGAGCATGCTGAGAAAACTGTTAGTATGAGAATAACAGCCTCACCAATACACCCACTCACAATCCACAACTGAGCAGATTCATGACTACTGTCTTCTAAAATTTTACTTTGCTCGCCTTTTAGCCCTAACAGTTTATAGCCAGAGATCCAGTCACATCAGATGCTTTTGCAAAAACTCTTGCAAAAAATGACTTTTTTTTTTTTTTTTTTTTTTTTTTTTTACATAAAAATCTGTTCTATTCAAATTCTCTTACCCTGTGTGTATGACACAAACCTTTCCAACAGAAATACCTTCTGCAAAACCAATCCCCCTTTGGACTAGTCTGGACTCAAGTGGATACTAGGAGTAAACTATCAGGCGAATTCTTCCTTAAATTGGAGATATGACCACTCCATGCTAATTTCTAGACAGTTTTCTCTCAATCCCAAGAAGAAATACCCTGTCAATACTACTCACATTCCCCATGCAGTCAAGAGGAAAATAATTTTAGAGAAAAAAATCAAATTGTGCCAAATAATGGCATTAGTTAAAGAGTATGGGTCAGTTTCTTGACGCTGATGTTGATAAGGGGTAAAAACTTCCACCTTTTGCTGGAGTGAAACAATGAGAGAAAACGATGGCTTCAGGAATTAAAATTTCTGGGGTTTTAACCTTCTGTGTCGCATGGTAAAGGACATAATTGCTCTCAGAGTTACTGAGAGTATGTAAATCTAGTAGAAGGGTAAGGTCTTTGGATGTTTGATACCAGTGTCTTCAAGAAGGATCTCAGTAAGTTGCTGAAGTCACATTACAATGAAGAGGCTGGGAAACAAGTGCAGAAGAAATGTAAAGGTCATACCAGAGCTTTTGCTTCAAAATAGATGGCTGTAAGAAAGATGGCATGCTGGAATCTGTGGCCTGTCCAGGCTTCCCTCTATTTAAAAGTGAGGATACCAGTAAGGTAAATGATGAATCTCAACATTCCTATCCTCCAGTATATCTACAACTATATCAAATGTTAGAGATATCTTGGTTTTCCTTTCATTTCACTGATAAAAATAACAAGGTTGGCTTGAAGAGAGGTGCAACGGAGCTTTTGTGTCTCAGCTAAATGTACAGGTAAGGTAACCTCTTGCAGCCACAGATCGGCAGAGGCAACTGAAAGCATTTTGCTCTGCAAATTGCATACAGACACATCAAAACGATCTTAATCTTGGAGGAGGAAGACAGCTTCAGGAAACTTAAATACTAGAGCCAGGTCTTTTGGTAATTTTGCTATTTTTTTTCCATTATGAAGCCATGCAGCATTTTCCCACTATCAAGGATGTACTTCACTAAGGGCAAGTTTTGTCCTTTTGGAGTTAGGCACTGCCATCCCTCTGACTGCAGTTTAAAAGTAGTGCTTCAAGTCCTAGAGAAGCTATGCAGGGACTTCATGGGGAGTATGTAGTGTGCCCACGGGGTGCTCCACAACAACCCATGTGTCCCAGACATTTTTAAAAAGAGAATTTTGATGGTTTGTGAGTTTTCACTTTCCTGGATCCCTCATGCCAAATAGCTCGTTCTCAGACACCATCCTGGGAGCTACCACGGCTTAACCCTGTGGCTTTCTTAGAATATCTTCTTTAATATTTTATGACTCAAATGGAAACTCAAATTCAACCCTACAATACCAAGAAACATCTTACTCTATATGTATTTTGAGGATTAGACAACAAAATGAGTTTGGCAGAGTAATTTCATCTCTATGGGTCACTTTTGTCTCCCATTCCAAATCCTTAACCTAAGAGTTCCCATGATATCCTTACTGTAATGTACCTGGACTAACCCTAGACTTAGATGCAGCTCAGTGATACCCAGTGGAACTAGTATTTCTGTCTCTTGAAGCTAAAACCTACTGTCTTGAATTCACAGTATTTTCTAAAAGTTCCCTGGATGCTTGTCGGCTTCCTGTTTTATTTCTGCCTTAGATGCTTTCATTTGCTTTACAGTTTGCTTCATTTCTGCAGTTCCTTTCTTGAAATTATGCAGCTTCACACTACATTTATTTGGCACACTCTCTTCTGCTATAACACTGAACTTAATGCTGAACCTTTCAAATGCAGTTCCTACTGTAGTTCCTAGTTTTGTTATTGTAAGACCTAAGAGTTACTCTCCTGAGCTCGTTCTGTGCAGTCTCCTGACTGGTATGCTGACTGCTGCTTCCTGAACTCTGTTCCAAAATTTATGCTTTTTTCTAGACCTAGAGATACAGTATGTAAACAAAATTTGTCATTTTTTTCATTGCAAAATCTAGTGGTTGTTCTCATAAACCTAATTTGGATCTGCTTTGCAGTGGCACTATTAGTGTTGTTCTACAGCCCTGACCTCTGCAAGCTACAAACTGATCTTAATTCCAGCAATACCCTAAATGACGACTTCATCATTATTTCTCTGAGAAACCTAATGTCACCTGTCTGAAAAATACTCAGTGATTCACTTCTAAATAACTGATTTTGAGAGATCTTTACTGAAAAAGATAATTGGGGAACACAACAGGATGAATGCAGCTGCTGAATACTGGTATGTAAGGAGAAAACACCCACGAAATACAACTTCGTATACAGAAGGAAAAGAGTCTTAGTAATTAAATTCCTAGAAGCTTTTAAATAGTTAGAAAAATCCCTAGTCTTTTTACAGCTGTGTCTTCCCCTTTTGCTGAAAGGAAACGGGGGTCTCAGTGTACCTGCTGGTGACAAGTTCATTATGCCGTGCGCCTGAGGATACAGGAATATTTTTCCAGATGAGAGGAGGTTTTTCATGGTCTAATCACTATTATTGATTTCTCTTACCAGAAGTGCCTTTACTTAATTTATTAGTTTTGTTTTTTTTTTTTTTTTTTTTTCTCCCTGGGAAGAACAGACCTATGGTTACCCTAATTTTTGTGTTTTGTGTTATCCTGACCAATATAATTTTGTTCTGTGGTTAGTTGTAGCTGGGCAGCTCTTCTTGTTCCTCTGTCTCCAAGCCTCAGCCTCCTGAGTTCTATCTATATATCCTGTGAAACAATAGTCCTAATTTTCTCCCTAAGAAACCTTGTGGATACAGTCCTCAGTACACCTGGGGACCCTTATCCATTTTCAGGCTAATTCTCACTATATAGCTTCTGCTTTACTAAGCTGTAAACAGACTGCTTTATCCATAAATATTCCTTTTGCAGAGACAATGCTTGGAACAGCTTTTCTAACTTTTCTTGTTAACATCTTCAGGGCTTACTATGCCTAAAAACTACATTGAGATTTACTTTCCAGCTGCCCCTTGCTTTGATGCAGACCTGCTGTACTTTGGTGGCGTTGTTCTCGTGGGTGATGGCCATTCCTGTTGCGATTCTCACTTCTTTGCATTTCCACTGCCATAGCACCTGAGCATCTAGTGGATTTGTTCTCCTACACTCTTATGAGATCCTACACTGTTGCATTGAGGCTTGAGACACTTTCCTGTGTGTGTGCCAGCACAAGTAATTGCTCCCTGTTTTCTAGCTCTAGGTGCCCCTGTCTTGGGAAATGAACTCAATGAGTGGCTTTCAGGGACAGCACGCAGAAGGGACCCTGGTAGTACTGTGCCCTGCAGCCTTTGTGACCAGGCAGGGAGGAGGGACTCTAAAAAGCAACTTCCCCATGTAATTTTGTTGCTCTTTACACCTTGCTGTCTTTTGGCAATCCACCCATTAACTGCTTCAGGAGCCTGTTCTGCAGCCAGCGCCCTGCACCCTGTGAACTCTTGCCATGAGCACTGCAGAGATCTCTCTGGTGCTGATGATGGTTGTGCCTTCGTTTGGTGGTCTCACAAGGTACCACAACGCTATGGCTAAAGCCAACATTTTTGAGTGCTGAAAGCTTAAAGTGAATTTGTCTTGGTTTTCTAGCAGTGGTTGGTGTTCAGTTAACACAGCGATTTGACTGCTGAGTTAGAGTGTTACCTTGAACAAGGCATTACCAATATGGCAAACAGAAAACTGTATGCAGTCATCCTCAGTTATCTTTTCTTGTTCGTCATTCAGTTCTATTGGGCTCAGGGAGGTAACTATCTGCTCAATCCTGTGGGGCACCAAATAATGCTTTGAAAGAGCATAAGCTAACAGAACCCCTGACACTTCTGTTGACTTTTCCAGTAGCACTTTGGGAAGGTAAATTTGCCTAAATGTGAAGTGAAAGTAACTCAGTACTGCCAGGAAGCAAATCCTCTGGCATCACTGCTATATTTAAGTGCTGCCTGCTGAATGATGGCTGGACAAGTCACAGCATTCCTGGGAACACGAGTATATTCCTGAATGCACACGTGTACCTGTGTGCACAAGGCAGGACATTCACAACCTCCATGTTCAAAGCAAAGGCATAACCAAGTGCTCACACAGTAAGCATCCCGTGACATTGCAACTCTGAGCTAAGAAGTGATGTCACACATCAAAAGAGTATTTTGTTGCTATGTCCTCTGCTTTTTGGGTAGGAATATGACTTTAGGTACTGCACATATCTAAGTAAATTGCAGCTGTTCATGTATTTATCCCTATCAATCAGTCTCTACGAGGCAAGATTTCCCATAAGATTTTCAGCTCAGATGAACCATCTGAAGCACTGTGACCTCTCTCACTGCAGGGCCTGCGTGCTTTTCTGCTTGCAAGGTCACTCATCTCACAGCCCCCCGTGCACTGGAACAGTACCACTGCTCTTCTCGCACAGGCATGAGCGAGAGTGCTGGGGGGTAAAAGCCCTGCCTGACAAGTCCACAATGTAGGTGAGTGCCTTGCCCATGTACAATCCACATGCCATCTCTTCTGGGTACTACACGTAGACTCAGGACCACTGCAACAGGGTGCAGCAACCAAGCATGCATCAGGTCAGGTTCTGCTGCAGTGGCCAAGCCTGGGATAGGGTGGTACTTTGTTGACAATGTGTCAAAGGGTTGATAGATACTTCTTTTCCTCTTCTTTTCCGGTCTGTGTGCTGGAAAGGCTGGGTCTGGGTATAGAAGAGCAGATCTTTGCAATTCAAAACCAATAAAACCCCCTTATTCCCATTTGCTTGCTTTGTTTTTACAGAACACTGGGTTAATGAAATGATGCATGAACCAACTTTCCTCCTGTTATGTTCTTTTTCTCCTGTAGCAGTTTCAAGATATGCTTCACAGTAAAATGCTTAAGGACAATTAAATGTCTTTCCAAAACACAAAATTGCTCTCAGAAGCAAAGTCCCATATCATCTGACTTCAGTGTGAGCTTTCAGACTGTGCCTCCTCTTCTCCCCGAAGTTCTGGGTTCCTCCAGTTTCAGGTTTGAAGCATCCAGAATCTATTTAGAAAACAAGAGATTTTAGCCTCTACCAATCAAGCCATACCATATTTACACAGTCAGATGTAACAGCCATGGCTGAAAGGCTTGAAACTCCCACAGCTGACCAGTGCTTTCAACACGTTATTTAAAAACAGTCTTTGTTGGTTTTGTAACTTTTGGCTACATAGACAAAACACAGCCAGTTAAAAAAATAAAATTAAATAAAAACTGAAATATGTCTGGTAGGGTTTAGGCTTTTTCCCTTTCATGCCGTACTCCTGGGGTAACACAACTAACTCACAAAGCATTTGGTATCCTTGGTGTTCTGAACACCCTGAGATACTCCAATGCCAAACTGTCCCTGAGGGTTTCTCTAGGCCTCCTGACACATCACCATAGTTGCTCTGCTAATGCAATAAGCCTGATTTGTTCCAAACTGTAATCCTCCTCTTAATCCCACTAATTTACTTTCTACTTCTCTTCTTGTCATTACTCAGAAATCTTCGGGTTTGCAATAGCAGGGCCACTTTCCTCAATATATCTTATCCTTTCCTTGGTCACATGAAATGTGACTATTATTTCATCTGCCTCCTTTAGTATAACAACTACTGCTCAAATCCCATGGCAACCCTACAAGAACACCGGTTAGAAAATGGAATATAATAAATAAATAAAATACATGTTACATGATCCAACAAAATGATCAGAGGAAAAGCAGCTTATGTCTTCTTTAAATAAAGACTTGAAGATGCCTAGTACAGTAATTACCGTCCACTGGCTCTTTGGTGGGGAGGCACAAATCCACTTACACAGCCTGAACAAAATACACAAAAGCACATGTGTTAAGCACAAAAGCATTCTGTGGGGTTTTTTTTGTCTTTTCCGTTAGGTGTTATTTGATGGGTCCTATATTGTGGCATTTTGGGTTTTTATGCTGTGGGGTACTTCATTGAGCTGTTGTTCTGCAGAGCTGTTCTGTCAGTTTATACTCTTGTAAGTATCTCTCTGAAATGGTGGAGAGCTAGTTAAAATTGAAATCATATGTCTTTCCATTTGCAGCCAGTCATTCCTGAATCCCATTAGAGGATCCCTGTGGTATTTCAGACATCTTGAGGCTGGTGTCATCAAGACTGTCCCTACTAAAGATCACTCCGGGGCTGTACGATGCTCACCCTTACAGTTGTCATTACTGCAGTACTAATTGTCCTAGAAGGCGGGCAGACACAGCAAAAGTGAGTGGCCTCTCTTGCTCCTGCACCCCTGAGACAACAGGCTGCTCTCCTGTAAATAACCTGTGTCAGTAGACTCCGAGAGCCAGGTAGGCAGCCCGTGGGCAGAGGTGGACTCCTGGTCAGTTAGAGGCTGCCGTGGACTCAGACCCATGTTCAGGAGAAAGCTCAGACAACGGGTGAAATACATCGGCAGGGACAGAGAAGCAAGGGGAGCAGGCAGCAGAGCTCACATGTGAATTTTGGACAGATCAGTTTGGCACATGGTGTGAACCAGGGAAGTTCATGAATAGGCTATTATTAAGCATGTATAACCTAACGTGTTAACAGTGACCACAAGAGGAAGGAAGAAAGGCTTCAAGTCCAGTAGATAGAGATACATAATGTCACGCAAATCTTTCCTTTAGCCACATCCCATGAATTTTTGTACATTTTCTCAGACTCTATAAACTATTTTGAGTTTCCAAATGTGCTAGCATCATCGGGTAAATCACCTGCCATCTCATTTGCTTACTAACACCAGGGAACAAAACTGTCTTTCATTTGCAAAATGAGGTATGATCAAGCCATTGCTTGTGGTTATTGCAAGTCCGTTGTGGACTTCCCCCCCACACAGCTATGCTGCAGCATGAGACTTTGCAACACACAAGGCAGCTTTGTGCATCTGAGCCCTCAAGTGCTCGGATCATGTTCATTACCAGTTCCTGTATCAGTGTTGCTTCTATGGTCCCTCCTCTCAAGGCAGGCATGCTTGCACCTGCAACCTTGAACCCCTGCTCTCAACCACGCAGACCAGTAGAATAAAAAAGGTTAGTCAATGATGTGGGCAAAGTGTTTCTCCCTGCTCACCTCCAACTGCTTGATCTGGTGGGAGGAGAAGCAGTTTTCCTGATGAAACTGGAGGCTGCAGCCACTGAGTGCTGTAAGCTATGAGTAGGGACGGAGGGCATGTGGCGCGAGGGAGCAGTGCCTTCCCTGCCTCTCTGTGCATGACCCTTTCCAAAAGGCAGCTGCTCCTGGGGCTACAGGTCTGCAAAATATGTCAGAAGAGGCAGTCCTCAGCCTGTACCCCACTGCCAATCAACCTGGCCAGCATTTGGCTGTGGAAACACAACTGAAGGACAATATCCGTCCCAGTCTTCCTTCCAAGGTGTCTTGTTGAACCATGGTTCCCCTCTTTATATATGAGGGTAATGGCTGCTATTGATACTCAGCGAGTAGCTGTGAGCGTGCAAGTTACAAAAAGCTATTGTAAATATAAAGAAAGAAGAAATTTTATTGGAGGGTGTGACGCTTCCTCCTTATTTTCCCAAAGGGGTCCAGTGTATATTCTGGAACAGAAAAATGTTCCTTTCCTTCGTTCATTTAGACACTAAGCTACATTTTTATTCTGGAACAGAAAAATGTTCCTTTCCTTCATTTATTTAGACACTAAGCTACATTTTGTTTTTCTTTTCTTTTCTTTTCTTTTCTTCTTCCTGGCTGATGGCATATTCTTGATTCAGCTGCTAAACGTTTTTAGCTAATGATTTTCTCATTAGCCACCATTACCACAGCTAAATGAATGCAGTTAAGACTTTCACCAAATTAAATTTGCAAAGCAAATGGATTGGTTAGTCTTTCGTCCCATATTTTGCCAAGCCTAAACAAGAGAGTGCTCTTGGGAAAGGAAGCTTGCAAGGCTGGGTTCACAGGGAAGGTAAAACCAAGGGCCATAGGGACCCTAGATTACATGCAATATTAAGAACAACAATCAAACTTTTAGAAAATGGTTATAATCTTTAGGAATATAAATTACTTATAGAATCATGTTTCTTGAGGTAATATTTACAAGTTACGTGTTCTCCTTTGTGCATATTTTTCAAGCAGGTTATAGCAGAAATGTTCTTCAGGGAACAGGGTGAGAGAAATAGCTATCTTGTGAGGATCTTGGACCTCTCTGAGGCCATCAGCTAGTCCTGGGAGGTAGGACTATCATCCTCTGTGAGGCTTATTTTCCCTACTGGTGCAAGGCTGATAGGGTCACCACCAGTAGGCAGAAGACGGTAGCAAAAATACATGGGGAGAAGATCCCATGAGGAAAGGAGAGGAAAAAGAGAGATTTCAAAATACATCTCACTTCCAAACTAGAGTTTCTTATGTGTGTATTGTAACTTCACTTTCTATGAGGTGGTGTTTGCATGAAAAATGCTTGTGTCCCTGTATCACCTGCTTTGCACAGACACTGTTTTCCAAAATATAATTCCTTCTTCGCTTCCTGAGTCTTGCTGTGATCTGGATGCTACCAGTACTATAGCCCTCAAAGGTGGCATTGAGCAGTGTCCTAAGCAGAACATACAAGGCATTATATCTAAGAAATTAAAAGTACATTAAACATAATGACAAGCGTGCTTTAAAAAATAATGGCTTTTCACATCTCTGGAAACAAGAAACCGTACAGCTGAGTGATGCTTGAATGGCAGGGGTCAAGTTCAAGCTGAGACCCCAATATCCCCAAAGGCTGGTGGTGTTTGGATGCAGAATTTTCCATTAAAGCATTGCTACTGCAGTGAACTCTGAATTTAGCTTCATATACAGCACTGAAGTCTCTCGAATCTGCTTTGGATCAAAAATCTTAGTCTGGGTCCAGCTCCGGCAAAAGCCTAAGTACATCACGTTTGTGCTTGGTGAACCTCGTGTTGATTTCTGCCCTCTACTGGAAATGAACCTGGTGGCACTCGTGCAGGGACAGCAAACTGGAAATGCAGCTGCTGACAGAAAAATATTTCCTTGCGCACACACGTGGGTGACGCCACTTATTTTCTGCTTTTGCGACTGCCAAACAGTTTCAACAGTAAAGCCACTGTTTTAGGTGATGATACAGGAACTGAAATAGTCTGTGGAGTTGTAAGTCTGAAGCACTCTTGCAAATACAGTGAGGATTTTAAGACCATGGGGAAAGAATTAAAAAAAAAAAAATAATCACATGGTACCATTTTTGCATTCTGTGGCACAGTGTCAGTTTGTTTCTACTGGCCCTAAATAAGAGGTGTTTCAGTCCCATGTTGGTCACTGAAGCAAGTCCTTTCCTAGGGGCGTGACATTCAGGAAACAGATATCACAGACTTGCCAGTGACTACCAGATTTCTTCTAGGTTATGATTATCATTATATGACTATACTAGCTTATGGGTATGTTGGTCTGCTTGCAAATGGGAGCCAGTGGTTTGTTTGAGAGCTCTGGGAAAAAGGGAAGTAAATCTGTTCAGGAAAAAATAATCATGACAATGTAGATGAAATTATGAATGACTCTATAAAGTTAGATAGCACAAGTGTATGGGGCTGTTACAAAGAGAATAAACTTCTAGCAAAGTCCTTCAGTAGCACCACCACCCCAAGGTGAAGAAATCATCTGTTGATGCAAAGCTCCAGATGCTGGGAGCTGTCTAAAACACTCTCCCTTGCCTTGTCCTATTTGTGAGGATTTTCCCACTGCCACTCACACTGAAGTGCACAGGCAGAATTAGGCATCGGAATATGGGAGCAGGTGCAGTAAGCTACTAAAATGCTATAGGCAGTGGTAGATGGGTCAGTTGGGGGTATTAAAGAGCACAGTGGGATGGAGTAAGGCATATTCTCTAACAAAGGACAAAAAAGCAATGGTGCAATACAGCCTGGTCACCTAGTCAGCTGAAGTGAGAATCTCAGTCCCTTTCAAGATGTCCCTAATTCCTCCTCCTCCTTTGACCATTAAAGGATTTTATGTTGTGGGAAATCTAATTAAAGATGAATAGTTACAGCTCATGTTCTTCCTCCCTCCTTCTTGTAGGTCTTGTCCACACAGAGCTGTGCCAGTATTGTTTGGTGAATGTTTTTAAGTAAACAATGTTAACTCAATTTGGATCCTTTGTCAATGTCTAAATAAGAAGGATGGAGAACCTCTGACTTATAAACTTTCTAATTCTCCCTTCGCTGTGTAGAATTGCTCCAACAGGAGAGACAGGGCAAAACCCAGCACTTCTATACTCAGCTTTTGTGTTTGATCTTGTTCATACTCTGTTCTTCTCTTTTTCTTTTCTTCTTGTGCCGTTCACCCGCAACAGGCTTAGGAAGCATCAGACTCTCAGAGCAAGAGTGCATGATCCAAGAGGAAGTATTCAGTGCAAGAAAAACTGTCCCAATCTAAAGAGCTGATGTACGAGCAAAGAGCTGTAACAGACTTTCCTATTTTGCTTCAAATCAACATTATGGCTATTTACATATTTGATACTATTTGTCCTGACAAGCATGTATCATTCTGCTAAGCAGAAGAAAATAGCAGCATTTTGTATCTAAAAGTGTTGAGTTGGTATTTTCTGGGCTCTCTAGAGCTATAGGGATTTCCTGTTAATTACTGTATCCTGCCTTGCACAAACTTCAGGTTTTCTCCATTTTGTTGTTTAAAAAAAGACTGCACTCAGCCTGCCTTTCCTTCGTTGTGGTTCCTCGCCCTTCTTTCTATCAGCCCTTACAGAGGTGAATTCTCTTGCAGAGAGAATGAAGAATTTCAAACCAATTAGGAGGTGGGTGGTTAATCTTTGCAAAGCTTCATGACTGGTGTCCCTTAGCATTATTCTAACATTTTCAGCATAATTAGGCCAGTGCTTCTGGCTTTCTGGTTTGGTTTCTGCTGCTTGTAGGTTTAAAATTTTTGTAGGAAGCTTTAGGTTTCCTGAGCTGGTAGCAGAATACGTGTTCAAGCTGATGTCTGCAATGAGCAGGCTGATGGAAGTAGGCAGCAGACAGACTGCTGAGGTGACTCGGAGAAAAACTTCAAGCCCGACAGAAACCCACAGCATATTTTCCAAAAGCAAAACCCCAACAAGACCTCACTGGTTTCATGATCTGACGTTTCTTCCCCTGCAAGTGTCATAAAATGCAGGGGAGAAGGTGGCCCTGACTACCACTGCCTGCAGAGCTGTCCTGCGTCCCTAAGGGTGGTGACAGGGAGGAGGCACGGGGCTGAGTCCCGCTCTGAGCTGTTTGCAGTATCAAGCTGTGGTTCAGGGGTAGCCTTGTGCATCACAGCTTCACTTCAAGTGATGTGCTCTCATCATTTGCAGTTGTGTCAAATGCCTTGTAAGGGCTGTAATTTTTTCCCTGTTTCCAGGGAGGGAGGAAAGTGACTGTGTTATTACACACAGACACAGCTTCACCACCTCTAATGAATGCAAACGAGGGGTCAGCCATAGTGTGCGTGAAACACCGGGGCACTTTCTCTCTGTCCCCCCACTTAAGGGCACTGAGAGCACATGTGTGTTTCACAGACCTGTGCGCAAACCATTGGTCAGCAGTCAGTCCCCCTCTCCCCAAACTGCTGAACATTTCTAGCCTGTGCTTCCCCCACTTTAGCTGCTGCTCCAGGGTTGACACAAATGTCAGCGTATCCCTGAAGAGGTGACACTGCCTTGTTTAACTTCAACTTAATTCACTTTATCTAGAACAAGCATTTTCCTTGCCAGAATTTTTTTCTCTCTCTTCATTCTTCACTCCATCCCAAAAAGTACTGGAGAGGGATTAATTTCCAGTTGTGCAGGGAAGGAAAGAGAGCAAAACAATTCACAACGCAGCCAAATTTAAACTGAAAGATGACATCGCACTTACTGACCTGTAAATGCGGGTGAAATACTGCTCTTTTACTAGGAATGGGGATGGGGAAAGCCTAATTCTGTCAATACAAGTAATGACAGCTGCAATATCATGAATTAAACGACATTTTGCATTATAGTATGGAGAATGCTTAGCCCAAGATCCAGAAGAAAAAAAGGGCTGAAGCAGGAAGACATTGCCCCCACTCCTGCAAAGACCACTTCATTCTGGATAGACTCTTGGCCAAGAGCTTCTTGTTTGCATTGGAGTTAAGAGAAATTCAGTCTTACACAGGTGGCAATGAACTGGCAAACAGCAGTGCTATGATGGAAGGGAGCTAATGGGAAGGTGTATGCTGTTCATCAACAAGATGTGATGAAACTCTGGGGAAAACTGCTCTGCACTTACAGTTGTAATTTTACCCTGAACAAGTACAGAACCTATGTAATTCTGATTTATACTGAGCTCTGCCTGAACTAAAACCAGGCATAGAGTCCCTATTACTCTTTTTCCAAGTTTTAAACTATGACAGCATCAGGAAAATCAGAGTACATCCAGCCTTCATTTCAACCAGGTCTTTCTCTCCACTCCTTGTTTAGGATCTATGCTAACAGAGAGGGTGCTTGGCTCAGGATTTACATGCTGAGTGGGGGTTTGACCACCACTTGGAGCTCACTTCCTGGCCTGTGATTCAAGGCAATCTGCAGGACTTGGGGTGATATAATTTCAGTCAAAACCTTCCCTTCCTGTCCCTAAACTAGGCCCATCATTCCTCACCTTCTTGCCTTTTGCGAGCCTCATCCTATTGCTCCAGGTGTTTTGCAGGAACCACCTTGGTCAGCCATGTGAGACATCTCCGTAACCCCGATGCAAGAAGTATTTACCATTTTTTATGCAGAGGTCAGTGTGCAAGTGCAGGCAGACGCAAATGACGGTGGCTTGGCCGCATGCGCGGGAGCCAGTGGATGGCTGTGCCTCACCAGCTCTGAAGGACACCCTGCCTTTGGTCAGGAATCCCTCCGGCCTACGGCGACAGATCTGCAGCTTTGCTTCCAGACAGACTTCCTTGTCTGTAAATCAGCCTCAGTTCCCAGAAAACTGCACGTGGCTGTGGCTGAAATACCAGGAGTGTGATTTTCTCTCAGGGATTTGCTGCTTTCACACTGCGCTCCAGCTGTGCTTTCATGGCAGATGACATCAGCAGCACTCCTCAAGCCCAGCATATAATATTCTCAAAGCAATACAGAAACTAATTAATTCCAAGTGTGCCCCTAATTTCCTGACACAGCTTGTATCTGCCTTTACTTTTGCACATGCAGAAACCAAGCCTTCTTCTTTCTCCTCATCCTAAGTGGTCTTGAAGTAAGCAACATTAAATAAACATGCAAGGTTGTATATATTCCCTACAGACTGCATGGGGTTTTTGCAATGTGGATCTCATTAAGATCAAATGGTCTAAGCGAATAGCAAACCTGGCATTGAGTAATAAAATAATCATGATAGTCTTTGTGTAAGCCAAAGCTTTTAGAGGAATTTACTACCAAATTCAACATACCAAAAAGTGTCTTTTAATTTTGCACGTGCAACTAGAGCACTTCATCAATTTCACACCTTATCTCACACTGAATACAAACTAATAGGCCACCAGAAATCAAGACACATCAATCTCATGCCAGTCCTGCAACTATTTGACCAAAACTCAACAAAGTCAATAAGAAGCCTTTCCAGAAAATTCAGCAGTTCCTAAAAAAGAATCCCAACCAAGACTACATCTCTTTTAGGACTTATTTTAGATCCAAGTGCATTTGAATCTCTCTTAAGAAAAGTTAAATACCTCACAAAGGTGTTATACCTGTTTTAACACAATAAGAAATTGATTTGCTTAAATTA
The DNA here is from genome assembly GCA_000699545.1 of Podiceps cristatus. Classification (NCBI taxonomy): domain Eukaryota; kingdom Metazoa; phylum Chordata; class Aves; order Podicipediformes; family Podicipedidae; genus Podiceps; species Podiceps cristatus. The sequence goes on along the minus strand of KL258585.1, from coordinate 8,326 downwards.
GTGTAATTTCACCAGAAGTACACTGTGGTACTATGACCCTGCGCTGATTGCCCACCATCACAAAAAGCAAATTTGCCACCTTTTCTGGAGCACAACACTCAGCTGTGTGCCCCTCTCTACCCGTGAAGTTGTTTCTTGAACTCTGCAGACAGCTGTAGCACAACACCATGTATTGCTGCCTCAACTGTAGACGTCATAATGACATGCAGCAACAGGCAAAAGTGTTTAATACATTTGCTCCAAAATTCAGAATGAAAGTGGAAATGGAAATACTAATTTGACATTAATGTTGGGTTGTGTTCTGTATTTTTTCCATCAAATAGTTGTATTTCTCTGTCTCATTGAGCTGTTTGCTTGAGGCTACACTGAATGAATGAACATGAATGAAGTTCCAGGAAATGCATTTTTCCAGAGTTTCTACTGTTCACAGTGCTGGAAAAAAACTTAGAAATGCAAGTAAAGTGATTGCTACAGGGTTAGCAACTGTAAAATAAAGAGAAGGGAAGCCACTACATAGTACCAAAAGTTGTTAAGGGTGTTTTCTCCTAAGCTTAATCCAGCTACCCTGAGATCTCATTCAGGATTTTGGGGTGTTTTGGAATGATGACTACTGCAGCAGGTCAGGTGAGGTGACTCTGATACTTAAAAAGCTGGGGAGACCAAGGGAACACATCAGCTGATATCTCCTGGGCATTATTACCCTGTACATTGTTTTACCTGCCTTCTAGTATCCTGGCTTGTAGTCCCTCACCGCTAAGAGCGTCCTTTCCATAAGGCTACAGCACATTCCTATACAGTTAACTCCGTACAATATGCATTGTAGAGGGTCAGTCTGCAAAGATGCTTTAATCTAGATCAGCCAGCCCAAAGCTTGGACATTTTCCTGCAATTTTGAGGGTTCCTCATGTCATGATCTGGGGTCACTCTGCACCATAAGGTATCAATGTAGCCTTTTATCTAAATCATGCTGTTAAAGATTCCTTTACAGCTTTTGTGTTTAAACACAGATCTTTCCAGGCTCCATGGTCACAACGCCTCCAGACCAGCTGTGAATTAGGTGAATTACCTCAAACTATTAGCTGCAGCACGTCTCCTTCCAAGTAATTAATGGGGAGGAGCAAAGAGATGTTTTCCAGACTCCTGGTGTGAGGTAAGACTTGGCTCCTCTCCGTTTCACTGCAGAAATGGCTAGAGAGGTACCCGCCCACACGAGACCCAGTTAAGTGATGCGACGTGAGGGCTCCTGGCCAAGGGAGCAGCCTGTTGCACAATTTACCCCGTGACACTTGAGCACTAGTGAAAGAAAAGTGTGTGTGTACATGTGTGTGTGAGGCTGAGCCCACGCTGCCACCAGGAAAGGCAGAAAGCCTTGTTGGCCGCCAGCGGCTTTTGCAGGAGAAGGGATGTGATTGACAACCCCATCATCCAGCACTGGGCTCCAGTCATAAGGCACCAGCTTCTAGGAAACTGTTGCAACTCTTAATTGCAATTGTTTTTAAAGCCCATTCCCAGGGTTTTGTGTCATGATGGCCAACATGATTTGCCAAGTGCTTGTTGCATTGTCCACCTTGGAGTTGTGGGTACTCCTGGGCTGGGATTTTCCATTGGTTGCAGTGCCAAAAATGCATTTCCTTGAGTGGGAAATTACTATTAAGCACAGGGAGGTCTGATGCCACAACTGGGACTATTCCTCACTAGAAAGGTAAACAGTAACCCTAGACACCCCAAAGGCTTCTGTGTGGGGTGGAGAAGACTTTACCCATTCCACTGGATTTACCAACACCATTGTAAAAAACACTGGCGGATGTTTTAACTACACGGACAATGCCCAAAATCACATCCCTCATACCCACGTAGGTGGTGTAACATCTGTTGGCTTCAGAAAGTTCATGAGCCAGCCCCGAGGAAGACCACTCCCTCGTGATCCATTTATGAGATGATGCATCCAAAGGGGTGATAGGCTGGACATGTGGCTGTGTCATCTGTCATCTGTGGATCGGGAAGTGTGACCTCCTTGCTGGTCACACGGGAGTTGGCAGCAATGGTCTAAACATCTGAGTGAGACAAAAGCACGAGGCAGAATCAGGGACTAAACTGGTAATAATGAGGAAAACACAGCAAATGTTTCTGTGTGCTTGGGGTACAGTGGGGCTCAAATTTTAAAAATAATTAATTGTATTCAGCAGTTCAAAGACATAGGTACATGATCAAGGTTTTATCGCACTTCTACACTTATTTTTTATTCCAAAATCACTATTTTATTAAACCGTTAAACAGTTATTATGCATATCAGAGTGTCTTATGTTCAGTCTTCCACGAATGCAGTCAATCCCTAGGGTATGCTGTATACTGAACTTTGTCTGGGCTTACTCTCTCCTCCTTATACTTTTCCATTTTTTGCTGATGCTATAAGTTTTGGTTTTCTTTCTCTGGAATTTATTATTTTTAATTAAAATAAATAGTTTCAATGTATCCTTTCTCAAATAATGCAGACTATCTAAAGAATGCTGGAGCAGTTATTTTAATTCACTTCCTTCTATAACTTCTATGGTAGTTGGAGCATGTTTTGAGCCACTTCTGAAATTCCTGTCTACTACTTTCCCCCTTGTATATTTTGCTCTGTTTTGTTCATGGTCTCCTTCCTCAAGAGCTACCAGGCAGACTTTTCAAGTTTGAGGTTAGTGCAGATAAGACGTCTTGGTGTCTCTCAGGAGAGGACTGTGTGTTGTCACGATCATTCTGCCCTTGTGCTGGAGCACACCTGCAACATCAGCAAGTACCCGTGGGATCTCCTATGGTGGGGCAGGTCATAGAGGGGTCCTGACTGACAAGGACCCAGCCTGGTGTTCAAGAGCTGCTTGGGTGTCACTGCGCTCTCCTCTGTGCAGGCAAGGCAAAGCTGGCCACCTCTCCCTCCTCCTGCTTCCCAGCTACATCTCAGGTTGCCTCTGTGCTTGGACATTTCTCCCCATTCCTCTCAGACACTGGGTCTCTCCCCACCTTTCTGAGATGTGGGTTTTCAGCCCAGCCAACTGCATCTTCACTTGCTCTAAATACCCTGGCCATTTGTACAGCCCTTTGCAAGACCAAAGAAGTCACTGCAGGAAAATACCACTGTGGCATGACAGTTCCTTTCCTACAAAGTGGTGAAACCACAGCTTCCTTCCTCCTGCCTCCAAGAGTCCCTCTGTCAGCTTTGCTATGTCCCCTGTTCTGCTTCCTGAGGTGGATTTCATCTCTCAAGTTTTTGGATGACAATGAAAATTATTTTCTCCCACCTCAATCCTTAACACATGCACAAAACAACCTATCATTGTACTATCTGTAACCTGTTTGAAGGTTTATGTGCCATTGCACCTTCTCTAAATTAAACACCCCTAGTTGTCTGCAGGAGAACACAAATAACATGTTCTAATTATCTTGTGGCTCTCATTCAGCTCCATATTTTACAAAATGAAAAGGCCAATACATATTCCCACCAGGTCTCCTCAGCTCCAAGTAGGAAATTTGAGTGATTTGTCCCCCAAATGAATCTATTTAGTTTGAAGTGTCTTTTCTTACTATTAACACCTCCCTCAAGCTCTCCTAAAGATGCTGGAGTAAGATCAGGCCTCTGACAGTGTAGTTCAACTAGTTTGCTTTTCTGGGTGAAGAAGCCATTGGTGTGTGCCAGAAAGGGCTGAAATGCACTCATTCTTCACAGAAATAGGGCCACTAGACCTTGTAGCTGTGCAGGAAATGAAAAACATAGTAATTTTAATGACGAATGGGAGGTAAATATAGTTGGCAAAGCCATCCCTATCTCTAAAGGGATGTCTCCTCTGGCTGCAAAAATCTAACTTTCATGACCTCTTCTTTCTGCCCTTTTTTGTAGGCAAGCAGCTGGTTCTGATTAGCCTGCAGGAACGCCGTCCCAGGGCTGGTGCAGAGGTGAACGTGCCATGTGAAACCTGCTGCCTGCATGAAGAAGGGAAAGGATTATCCTGCAAAGATCATCGAATAATGATGACTAATGATTCATTTCCTACCTACATGATCTATCCAGAAACATTTTCTGATTGACTTGTGTTTTTTCAGCTTCCCTTTTAAATCAAATTTATTTTAGAGCACAGAAGCTATTGGACTGACACAGGGAGAATGTGTGTTACACTATTTGTCTTCTTAAAGCTGTATAAGAAATACTGACAAAATACAGTCTTCCCTGAATTCTTTCTCTTTCTGTGTCCCTTACCAGCTATTAAGAGTCCTATAGCCTTGTTGACATCGCCCTGTGCCACAGACACAAAATGTCTTCAATTATGGAAATAGTATGATTAAATTCACTTCCACACAGGTTTCTTTTCCAGTCTGATGTTCCCCTTTCAGACATACAGAAAAGCTTGTGTGCCTGTCACCTGATCTGGTTTTTGATCTGTATTGGATCAGTTTGTCTCATAAAAGGTAACATCCCTCCTAGTAAACCTTGCGCTGTTTATCATCAGCAAAGTCACTCTGAGGTAACACATACTTAGCAGCAGTGGATCCAAATGCACGTGATTTTGTGAAAGAGAGACGACCAGTGGGACATGCCACACATATGTTTAATATAGATGGGAATGTACTGAACAGCCAAAAGGAAAAATATCAGTTTTCTTTTGTCTCACATATGAAAATGAAGATCTTTCAGACATAAGATACAGACTATATGGACAGATAGCTGGAATTTGGCATTGGAGAGGGAGAGTCAGTAGAGGATGGGAGAACCCTTTTCCAAAACTGAATGAGTTAAAAAATTTCCTTAACCATTGTTTTCAAAATAGAAAAATGTAATGGCTATTTTATGTTTACAAGTTCATTTTTCATGTATTATTTCTCATGTTTGAAACACGAAGTTTTCAGAGAAGAATACATAGTAATTTTAATTGTCCACAGGCAGAAAACCTGCCAAGTTTAAGAGTGAAAAAGTAATATAGGAGAAAAAATAGTGAGAGAATTTGCAAGATAAGAAAAATAAGAAAAAAGGAAATTTTCTGCCCTTGCAGATGGTAAATAAGCTAAAGCACAGCTGAGAAATAACAATCCTTTCTTCTGTTTTTACAAAGAGTTGATATTTTTCCCCCTGGAAGCTCCAGATGCCTTGGGAGGCTCCCGACAGCTTCCCCAGGGCATGGATCGGTCAGGCTCAAGTGTCTGAGCTCTGCAAACACACCCACATCCAGCTCTCCCTTGTACGACACTTAAGTGGGAGATCAGAGATCACATATGAGCTTAATAATGGACAAGCATATTTTATGCATCATCATTATTCTGCAGCTTCATGAAACCTGTCTTGGAAAGTAACGCTGAATCTCCCCAAAGATGGTTTTCCTGGTTTTGTCAGTAAACTGTCCTGCTAAAAGAAGTGTAATCTAGACATGGGCCAGAGTCCTAAATGTAAACTGGCTCTAAGAGAGGTTTTCCAATTCAACAAATTGGTTTCAGTGGGTTTCTCAGGGATTACCACTGACCACCCTGTGAAAGCAGTTATGGGGAACAGACCATCTCGTTGGGCCATTTGAATTCTATTTTGAGCCATGGCATTTTGTCAGCTGCCCAAGAATTTATGCAATGTCATACAAATGCTATCAGATCCAAACAACTGATGATCAACCTTTTTCCGGACCAGTTTTGGAAGAAGATCCTAAAGCTCATAACCATTCTCAGAATCATCCTCTGGGGACCAAAGGACAAACTTCAGACAAAACTATTTTCCTACAATCTCCTAAAAAGGCTGCATTTTGTCTGGGGTGGCACTTCGTGACCAGTGTTTGAACATGAGGATGGCTGCAGTTTCAGGCCTCCATTGGCTGCATGATGTACAGATTCACGGCAGAAATGAAGGCGTATTTTCTTCCAGACCCTATACGTTGTAAAATGTGAAATACTAAGACATCACTGTCTGATCCTTCTCTTGTTCTTATTAACAGGAATTTCACTACTGTTGTCTGTGGCAGCAAAATCTGCCTGGAAATGTCCATATTTCAGATACACCTGGACATGCAGGATTTATCCCTGAGTTGAAGTGACAGACAGTTCTACAGTGGCACAGACCTCATTACCTCAGACATCACATGCACAAACAACCAAAATGAGAAGTGAAACTAGCAAGTACAGTTTACATTTTCTACTTGTAAAGCACTTCCTCTTCCTAACAGCAGGTTTGATCATCTTCCCATTGACATCAGTAACATGTTTACTATTATTTCAATATGAAATAGCATTGAATATTTGTGTGTGCATGCATGTAGTCAGGCTTTTGTTCTGAACAATAACAAAAAAGATATATATATGGTAGTAAGCTGTGCAGGCACAGGTCTTCTGCCTTGCCAAGGTATTCTGGCTATGGTCATGAGACTGTTTTAGTCTTATACAATGTAATACTATCTTTTCTCTAAGAACGTGTTGCTGTATTTTAGTTAAATATCCAGACTTCCAGTAAGCAACACAGGAACTACAAGGCAACCTGCACAATAGCTCCCAAGAAAGGTCATGCCCATATATAACCCTTTGAATACTTACACACTGGGGTCAGTGGTTTTGCTTAATATCTGTGAGATATTCCACAATGACATTTAAGGTCATATGTATTTTCATGCTTAGAAGCTAATCCTGTTATCTGATTTCTAAGAAATACACAAGCACTTCCTCTAGCCTCCTTCATTCTTAGAAAACAAGTTGTTGCCTATTATTTGGTGGCAGAGCCAGAGGAGCAGCCTGCCCAATGAAGCAGGATGACAGCAGGGATGCCGCAGGCACGTGGTGGCATCGCCTAGCTGCTTGCTCTCCTTTCCAAAAGCTCTCCGGGAGAGATGGAAATGGGGGGTAGACCAGCACTGCCAGAGGCTTTTCCCCCCAGGCTTCAGCCTAGCAAAGGAAAGCTATAAAATTATTATCAATGAGAAAATGAAATGTCTATTATTATCCCTCCAGCCCTGCCATCTAAATAATACAGGAATATTAGTATATTACTGAAAATGATGACTCAAGTTCATTCCTGGCATAACTTCACCACAACCAATGAAAGCAGAGCTCCAGTAGCTGAAACTAACTTACTGTGTTCAAGAAACAGAGGTAATAAGGTACCCAAAGTGTTGTACTACATGGATCTCAGTTAGAACTAATGTCCTTACCTTATAAAAGGACAAATAAACCTGACAGATAGAGTGAAGGCCAAAAACATAAATGCTAATTAAACTGGCACTTGGGGCAGACTATTACTCAGCTGCTTGGGCTCAAATGCCGGCTCACCAGCTTCACCTCACTGCAGGGAACACGGGCCCACGCTCCTCCAACAGCAGTGAAACTAAACTGATGGTGCCGTTTTGTCTAGTTATCGGGTAATGCCAATAAAGATTTTCACATGTACACTTTGGATCCAAGCTAGACCTTCAGCTTTCCTGCAGCTGAACCTCTCATCAAAATTAGGCAAACATCCTCTTAAATTTCAGAAGAATTCTGCCTGTGGTTGTGATCTGGCCCAGGCTCACATGAAAGAGCCAGCTCTGGCTCTCCAGAACATGCTTGCGATGCAGACCTTGTCAGTATGCTCCCTCGCTGGTCGCAGCAGCTAGGGTGCAGTGCCACAAAAAGGAGGAATAATTCCCTCATGACCTTGCCTGTTCCTCGCTGGTATTCCTGTTTTGTTTGTTCTGCAGAAGGGACGATGGCCAAGCAGAAAACAAGGGAGCCTTCAGTGCTACGCAACAGGCATGCATCTGACTTCACAAAGGCTCTGAACTGCTGCCTTTAAAAGTAATTTTGTGATGTTGGTCACAGTCAGTACAGAGAATGTACATAGCAGCTCAGAGCAAAGCAGACTGGAGTTTTACTGCCTGCCCTCACCCTAGCACAGCTGCGAAAAACGCTGGTCCTGCTGCCCAGATCCAATGCTCCCACCGCACCGCTGTTCTTGCAGTCTCCAGGTGCAGGATGACAGCAAAGTGGAAAGCAAAAGCTTTTCTATGTATTTAAGCTTTTCTGTTTGGTTAACATACTATTTTCCCACAAAATCTTGTGACAGCTAGATCCACACACAGGATGGTGGGGCTGCCCCTGCCTTGAGGCTGTTCCTCCATCCCAAAGTGAGAACTCACAGTTGTGGCTCAAGACAACCTCTGACTTGCCCCACTTCTCCCCTTCTGCCCGCAACAAGGCATTTCCCTACTCTCCTAGCAGCACTCACAGCCAAATAGCCTGTCTTTGCCCCGTTATCAGGGGATTGTCATGGTGTAAACTTTTGCCTTTAACAGAAATAATCCAACAACATCCTTTTTGCAAGCTGACATTCATAGAATCATAGAATCATAGA
>KL258582.1:0-17386 GCA_000699545.1 Podiceps cristatus | reverse complement strand
TGCTGAAGTGATTTCTGTGGGGGTGGAGAGAGGAGGACTGTTCCAGGGAAGGATGGACACCAGGCCAGGAGCGAGACAGCTTTGCTTCTGTTTTGACTTGTTTTACCTTGACATTTCTGTACCTCAGATATGCAGCCAGCAAGCAGACCTACGGAAAGGTGCTCTCCAGCCTCTGAGTCCCATTAACAACCGGGCACCCAACACCGTGAAGGTTTTGGCATCTTCCAGGCATGGAAATTGGAGCAAACACTGGGGCTGAAGCAGGTAGCTTTGCCTGAAAACAGCATTTGCAGGCCTGGTTCTCCCACCACTGCTGTTTGTTTTCTGGTCATTGCACACCCTGCTCAGCACAGAGCTGCTCTTCTGCATGTGCGGGTGCAGGGCAGGAGGGGGAAACACAGGGAAAAACACAGAACAAACATGCAAGTCAGTGGGAAATCACAAAGTTCAGAATCCAAGCATGGAGGCTTCCTCCTCTGATCATGTGTAGCATGATGTGGCATTTTATAGGGAAATAACTGGTCATGGTTTACATGTACCTGGAGACACAATGGTTCTGACACATAACTTTGGTTTTCCCTGTGTATCTGTAGTAGCTGCCTGTGGGTTTGTATCTCAAAGAGCCTCTTCCTATGGGCACCACTACTCAGTACAGGATTGTTTCTCAGTGGCTGCAGCGTACAAGCAGGATGTTTCCTCCAATCTCATGTCTGATGTGCGTATAAAGGTACATGTTCTGGAGACAGCCACCTGCACGCAGCCTTTTCCACTGCTCATTTTCTTTTCCCCTACCTACTGAGCTGTGAATTCCCTTATGCACCAGTGGAGCTACTGCTCATTAAAACTAATCAGCTGAGCAGATGCTGAAGGAAATAACGGGCCAGGAATAAAGAGGACGTTGGTCATACATCGCAAAAAATCTCTGCAACAGGTTTTTGTAATTCACCGAGTTTTCATTCTATTCCAAATCAACATGCAAAGCAGCTCCGCCGGGAGGAGAGCAGTTCAACGAGGAAAGGGAACTTCACATTATGAAGGACTGATTGCCAAATGATACAGAAGGAAACCATCATATCAAATATTCTGCACCAAACAAAACTTGCCACACAGTAATGGATGTAAGTGCAAGTCAATCTCATCCTACTGCCACCCCAGCCGTAACTGGCAAAATGAAAACTCTCAGCCCATGCCCTGAATGCGTACCTGCGATATGGGAAGCTAAGAAGGATGCTTTTGCTTTCAGTAAATTGGTATATGTTGCAGAGAGGAGCCAAGCTCAGAAAATGGCCTACATTAAGTTAATACCTGAGTATACAAATAACTTAGGGCCAAAATTAGCCTTCAGTTGCATTAGTGTAAATGCAGCACAGCATCACTGGGGCTTTCTGGTCTGTAAGTGGAGTGAAGATTTGGCCCTTAGAAGACTGTAGTTGGAAGAAGGGAGAGTGAATCCCATTATCTGGCTTTGCAGGGGAATTGATAGTGATTTCCTGATGAGCGTGCTGCTCCAGGTGGCACGCTGGTGAGAGTCCTAACACGCAACAAAGGCAAGGCTCAGGCATCAGCCTGCAGTGCACGAGCACACTGATGAGACTGGAAAAATACAGCAACAAAAGGTGGGGAGGTTTGTTAAGGTCATGTTCTCTAATGATTCCAATTAAAAGTCAACATAACGGTAGGCACATTTTTAGCATGTCAAACATACCTGCTGTTTTTCTGGCAGGGATGTAGAAGGGGGCTTCATATTTCATCTGTTTACGCTGGTGATGCTGCCTGCTGCTCTCTCGCATCAGATGCACAAACGCATTCTCACTCCTAACAAAATTTTGTCCTTTTTTTTTATAACTTCAGTTTTTAATAAAAAACATGGAGTCTCTTTTGCTTGTGATTCCCACCCACAACTTTTTGAAATGATGTATTTTTCATCAGCATTTGTTTGTTACGGAATAGAAAGAGGTTTTGGTGAGGTTTTATTTGAATACAGCAAAAATTTCTGGTCACATTTTTATCAAACTAGTTCAAACAGCTTCAGAAATGAATTTCCTCTTTCTTTTCTTGGTTCTTTGCTTGTTGCATGTTCCTGTTTTTTTATTTCTCTTTGTTCTTTTTTTGCATAGTTTTAAAATAATTTTTATAACCAAGAGTACAAATGATTCACAACTAGAGCTGTGCAAATAGCAAGTTTTCCTGTTTACTGGCCAAGCTGGAAAACAAAGGGTCAGTGAACTACATGCATTTGGAGCTGATTTGAAACACAGTATTTCCTTGGGAGCTCATTTTTACCCCCTTTAAGAAATCAGCTTGGCATCAAATCAGAGAAAATATTTTATTTTGCAAGTTCATGAATCCATTTCTCCTATTTTATTGCCTGAAACACTTCGCTGAGCTTTGTTCCCCAAAACTACGCTCTATGGAGGTGAATGCAAGACTGCTGGGAGGAGAGATGATAATAGCACAGGATAAGGAAGAAGACACTTTCTTGGAAACAGGTTTCCTGGGGCTGTAAATTAGGGGTGAGGCCAGACTGGAAGATTAAGGTCTGAGTGTCCTCGTGCATTTTGTGAGTTCACTCAGATTTCCATGTTGGAGATCTGTCCTTCTGTACTTAATGGGCCTGAAGCTCAAGTCTGAACGGGAAGCTTGTGAACAACCCTTCCTGGAGTCAAACTTTCATAACCCTGGGGCTCAACTCTATGTGGTCTCAGTGTTGCTAAAAGCAAGTTTTTCTTTTTGTGGGGCTGCCAAGAGGAAGCACTTGGGACTGCTGGGACAATTGAGTCCCCAGTGCAATCTTAGAACAAAGACTTCAAATCCCCAAATTCCCTGAATCCCACATATCCTTTCTGTTTCCCATCTCCCTCAACAAGTTCCTCTCTCTGGCTCTTCTGGTTTCCTTCTTTTGCCCATGAGGGGCTTGGTTTACTCCCTCAAGGTCAGCATGGATGGAGCAGCTCCTTCCCTCCTTCACAGCCAGCAACAGAGGGTGGCATGGGCTCCCTTTGCTTTTTATATGAGTAGTATGAGGGTCACATAGGAACATCTGTTTCCCAAATAATTATTATTTCCAACAGGGCTCAAATGTACAGGGCCTTTTTGCACATGTGCTGCAGGTCTTAGTGTCTTCCTGAAGCAGACCACCGTGAGGTCAGGCATGCAGGTGGCTTAAGAAGACAGGACCTGATTCTCATACCCTACAGAAGTCACGGACTGATCCCTTTTCCTCTTTCATAATACCACACCTGGGCTTTTCTTCCCCACTCCATCCACTGTCATACCCCATGTCTACAGCATCTCTGTTTCTCTCATCAGCAACTCTTTTTTCTTTTCTAAGCCTATTTCTTTCTGTTTACTTCAGTCCATCATGCCTGCTTCTCTTTACATTTTTTTTAATGTTTTGCCACCTTTTCTCTGTTTGTATTTTCAGTAACCTCAATCTTGAGATGGGGAGAAGAAATAAAAATAACAACAAAATCCCTTACTCTTTTCATTTTTTTAGATCAAAGATGACTGAGCAACCAAGGGGGAGAATTCAGGGCAGCCTTTGATGCACAGTATTGATGTTGGCTTAGCATGAAAATCTCCTTGTGCTATATTTGGGGCAATTACCAGAGGTCCACACAATTAACCTGAGACACACTAGCCCCATGTGAAGCAATGAAATTTAAGGCTTAGGGAGGTTAATTCAAATCTTAGATGTTTCTATGATAGGAGATTACTTACCCTGTTCCTTTGTATTTGCTAGGAATCTTTGTGCTGAAGATTTTGATATTCTGTTCAAGTTGTGCTCTGGTGCATGCCTCTCGCTGTGGTATGTGATTGCCCGCCTGCGCTGTTGGGCTCTGAGCACTCTAACTGGGTTGTTTCTACACTGGAGGTGCTTTTGCTCTCACACCTTCCAGCTTCCCATGAGAAACACTTCCCAGACTCCTGAAATGGTGTCTGAGCTTCTGCAGCGCTCTTCACAGCAATGAAATGCCACCTAACCCCTTCATCATCCCGGTTCTGTTGGATTTTTGCTTTTTCTTCTGTGTACAGAGTTTCTGTTGACCAAGTTTTGGTCAAGACAAGATGTCATATAGCAGAGATAGGAATCTCTGGGACTCACATGCAGACTGACACAGCTTTGTCTCTGATGGGTGACGGGGTTTTCTGACTCCCGCCACTCCTCAGAAAACTCAGTATTCACTGTAGCAATGAATATGATTCTTCTGTAAATGAAAATGGGCTTTATTTCTCACCTGCCCTATAATGAAGTAGTACCCGTCCTGGCACCCCCTGCACCGTGTGATCTATATGAAAGGAAGAGCTTCGGGTTCGGACAGGAACCCCTGACTGAGCTCCAAAGCAGCAAGGGACTGCAAAGAAGGTGGAAACAGGGACAGGCTGATATTACTGGGTTGTGTTTGGGTTGCATTGCTGAGAGTGGAGCCAGCAGGTTGAGGGAGGTAGTTTTCACAAGTCCTGCATGGAGGACTTGTGAAACTGCACCAGCATCAAATTTGGGGCTCCCCAGTACAAGACAGAAGCAGACTGGAGTGGAAAGCTACCAAGACAGTCAGGGAGAGGTTTTTGTTTTTTTTTTTTTAATTCTCAGGCCTCAGTGTGTAATTTGATTCTGTAGGACATCATGGCTCAGATCCACAAAGTAATGTATCCAGCTGCTTGGGACTTTTTGGGACCCTTGATTCAGACCTGCTGTGAGAAAAGACCCCTCTGGGGCTTGCCTCCTTGGAGCTGGCTGGTGTTTCCACAAGATAAGGTATGTGAACATCTGGAAGGTGGTTCCCCCTTCCTCATGCCATCCTCTCTTGGTGCTTACTTCTTTACAGCTGGCTTTTCCCATGCTCGGGGGCAGGACGGCCAATCTCTTGCCTCTCCCTCACCTCATCTTTGACAACAGAGCTGGTCACATTCATCCATGCTCTGGCACTGGTTCAGTGCTGAAAGCTAGCCTGAAGTACACGACCCAGGTTCCAGAGGAGGGGTCTGGAGTTACAGTCCAAACAAGAATACTTGCCTTTGCAAGTGTCCTGAAACTCCTCCTGGAAGAGCACAACAAGGCCTGGGCTGGATCAGAGCCAGATCCTATACCCATTCCCTCTCCAGGGGCTGAAGAAACTCCCTTTATTGCTTGTAGTCTGGCATGGAACCTGCTGGCACACACAACCCTCCTCTTTTGTGGGCTCTCAGGCAACTGGCAATGCTTTTATCTCCATCTGGCAGCTCTATGGTCAGACCTCACGGTCAAGGACACACCTTTTGTGGGCTGGAGGCTCCTTATCTCTTATTCCTTTTCATACATTACTAGGCTACGATGAGAGCTTTGTCAGCACTTCTACTTTTTGTCCTTCTTTTTCCTGTTTCTACAGGCAGTTGTTTAAAGGGTAGTGTGATCCCACTGGTTTGAAGAGAACAACTTTTGTTTCAGGTGGACTCAGATCACTTTTGAGATTTCAGATTGCCATTTGCATCGCTGAATTAAGCGGCAATGATGTGCTATCCTTAGTCCCTGGGCTAAGCAAAGCGCAGTTGCAGTTCAGACTTTTGCTGCACTTATGCTAAGGAACTCACCTCAAATTGAACAAGTTTGCCTTCTGTGTTGGTCCTGTGTAAAAAAAAAATGAATAAAGAAAATTTTTACCTGTTAGTGCCTTGGCATATGGCAGCCACGGATTTCCTTAACCCTTCTCTTGTTTATTGTGTCATTTGTTATGGTGTGTTTGACCATATGGACAGAGATTCATCAATTTATTTAGCTGCAAAGCACTATACATACACACTGACCAGGCTTTACAAATCTGAAGAGTTTCAGAAGACTGGATGGCTCATAACTTACAGGATCATTAAAGATGAGAGGCAGATAATAAATAGCCCGTTAAATCATCCAGCCCCACCTCTGGCAATAGGTGATCTCTTTTTTTTTTTTTACTCATCAGCAGACATTTTGCCTCGTTGAACTAGTTCAAACCCAAGGCTGATCTGCCATCAGGTTTATCAACAACCTGCCAGCAGAACATGTGAAAGAGGAGCAGCATCAGCCCTCCTGCGAGGGAGGAGAGCTGAGCCTCTGCCTTGTCTCTCATACCAGGTATCGCCCTCATCACGCCTTGCAGCAGGAACACCCAGGGCTGCATGGGCAAGTTGGCAAAGCAAACCTGTCCCCCTCAGGGGCAAGCGCTCCATGTCAGGGCTTTTAAAGGAGCTGCCTGTAAAAGGAGCTTGGTAAATTTGTCACTTTTTATTCTATGGGAGTTTTGCAGATAAAAAGGAGACTTGAGTCCCTAAGGCTCTCCATCTGGCACCTTTCATGAGCACTAAATAATTCAGTAAAGTCTTTACATGTTCAGTGCTCTTTTACTATATTTGACATGACTCACCCAAAGCCCTTTTGAAAATAAAAATGCCTGAAAATAATGCTTTCTCAAAATAATCTGAACCCCAAATATTTTTAGACTTAAAAACTTCTGACCTTTGGTGAGTGTTCTTTATTAATGCCAAAACTATATAGTATTAAAACCAGAATTACACCCATCGTAATAACCTTGTCTTTGTTAATTACCAATGCAGCAATTTAGATGTCTTAACAGGTACAGCAAGAGCGCTTTTCTTTGTGAAGTTCTTCATTTCTTTTTATATTCTGCAATTTTCTTGAGCATAGTTGCTAACTGCCATTTTTCTATGCAAAATAGTTTCTTTTTTTCCCCTATTCCTCATGTTCTTTCAGTTTTATATAGAGAAGGAACAGGCTGCCTGAGTTTCACATCCTAAATGCTTAAAAAAATGATTGGTATGTCTGGACAGCCAATTTGAGAAGTCTTCAGAGAAACTTGATTTGAAAACTGGAGGTGCTCAGTACTTCCTGGAAAAAAAAAAAAAAAAAAAAAAACCAAAAACGAAAGCCAGAAGACATGCCACTGTCAAGGTATTGCAAGTGGGGAATCTATCACTGCCAGTATTTCTGAAAGCTTTTATCCACTTTCCTTATGTCTTCTCCAGACACAAAGGATACAAAGAAAAAAATAATAAGATTGCTACTTTTAAATACTCATAAATTTCCAGTGTCCCCGTGACAATGGTGCCTGGATTGTGGGAAGTAGTGATGGGATGCCCAATATTTAGGGCCTGCCAAGAGGTGTGCGGCCGTTCATCCCAGAAGCCAGAGGAGGGTCTGTTCTCTGGGGAGGGAGGTTGCTGCCAAGGAGGGACGTGAAGCACTGCTGAGAGGGTCCCTCTGTGGTGAAGTGGACCGTCTCCCACATAAAAACACATTTGTAGTCAAGGAAAGGATTTGGACAGGCTGTATTGTGTTTGTGTGGGAGAAAGGGACAGCGCTGCCTGCAGACATTCAGAGGAGCCTCATGGAAAACCAGTTTTAATGAACCACAAGATGTATTTTTTGAACCTGAAAGAGCTTGTTTTTTCTCTGTCCAAGCTTAATCCAAGTGTGTTTACTCCAGTCAGAAGCCCTATTCAGCAGGTCCTTACAGCCCATTGAAGTCCATAGGAGCTGAAAACATGCTTCAATGCTTTCAAAGCCATAGTCTTTCATTTATTTTTTTTTCCAGTTTCTGTGTTCCTCACACACTGGTCCATGCATGAACCAAAGCAACACAAACAAGTCAGCAGAGCTACCCACAGATCATAGCGCTTCATACCCTGCTGCTTTGAAACCTGCAGCCTGTGCCAACTCAAATCTCACCAAAGGTCGTGAGGAAATATCAGGCGATGCACTTTGCCTATGAAATATACACAAAACAGGTCTTCAAAGGTTTGGTGGTGCGTTAAGTCAGCAGACACTCACTTGAAAAGTGTCTAGGGAAGAGCAGAGCTACCCACAGATCATAGCGCTTCATACCCTGCTGCTTTGAAACCTGCAGCCTGTGCCAACTCAAATCTCACCAAAGGTCGTGAGGAAATATCAGGCGATGCACTTTGCCTATGAAATATACACAAAACAGGTCTTCAAAGGTTTGGTGGTGCGTTAAGTCAGCAGACACTCACTTGAAAAGTGTCTAGGGAAGGTCACAGGCTGACCAGGCAGATGAGTGTCGTGGGAGCAGAGGCGCGTGCTGAGGTGTACGGGAAAGGCTCCAAGCGGCCACGTGCCCAGTTGGCGTGACCCTATGCAAGGCTGGTGGAGCAGTCGCCTCGTGTGTGACTTGGTCCCGTGTCCCAGTTCTGACCTCATCAGCTGCCCTTCCCACAAGTACTAACGATTCTCCAGGAATCGTCCTTGTGCCTAAGGCAAAAATTTTAGGGAGGTATCATTTTCTCCCTCTGTTCATCTATGCATTTCATAGCTTATCTACAGCCTAAAGACTTGGGTCTCTTGGAGATCACTTCGATAGTGGATGCCCAGTCTCTCTGACATGGGACGTGCTGGGTAAGTCCTGCCATGTCCTACTCTGGTTTAGGAAACTGTATCTGTTTGGAGCAGGAACTGACTTTTAATTGAACTTGTTACCCTACCAAGAACAGTTGCATTTAGAAACCAAGAAGCACGTGCAGTGCAGTGGTCATCAGAGCACAATGTGGGTGAACTAGGCTGCACTATAAGAGGTCTATTTATACTGCTCACCTCCCCACAGTTCAAATTCCTTCTCGGAAGAAGAAGGTCCAGCTTTCTGGCACACAGACCACATCAGAGACATTGCTACTGTAGGCTTATCAGAAGACACTGTGCTCCAAGCCCTTCCCAAACCCATCAGAGAGCAAATGAAAAATGACAGCTTCTGGAGAAGCACCTTTTGGGAGCTGGGAGCAGCGTAGGTAAAATGCAGGAGCTCTGCAGGGGCTTGTGGCACCCCAGGTAAAAGTTGTGGTACCGCAAGATGGCCCAAAACAGAAAGCTCCTGTAAATTAACATAATTTGACATAATTACACCTTTGATCTTGCCTGTATTTAGGAAACAGTGAATGTGGAACCCTGAAAGAAATCAAAGAAGACCTGACTTTATATGAACCCTCCCCAAAACCCGAGGTCCACTGTGAATCACCTTTCTCCCTGCCAGTCCTTCAGCAGACGGGCTGAATATACCCTCAGTGCTCCCAGCCCCGTTAACGTCAGCTCTGCAATGAGCTCTGCCAGGCCAGGGCTGGCCAGGCTACGCTTTGGGAAGTCACAGGAAAAGCTGCATAAAATCACTACTTAGACTGCACAGGTTAGGGGACATGGGCTAAATTCTGTGTCTCAGATGCCATGATACTAATCTCTGACTACTGTCTATCTCAGTTTCCAGGCATTACTCTACTAGCTATTCTTGCTACTATATTTTATAACTATAAAATTTAAAAGAAACTCATAATTCGGGTATTTAAAAATAAGGCCTTTTCATTTTAACCTTATTTTCCTTGAGAGACAGAAGGTTATGTGTATATGCTTGTAAAACCCCCTTAGTGCAGTGCAAAGTTTTTGATTTCCCGACATCTCTTGTGAGAACACCAGGGGCAGTTTTACTACACAAATAAACAAGCAGAGGAATGAATGGAAATACTGTTCAATCAGGAGTCCCCCATTGATAAAATACCTGTCACATACCTCTGCCTAAAGCACACAGACACACTTGTATAGCAATGTGGCAAGTGGCCCACTAATCATATTCCAAGTAAGTCCTAAAAAGGAAAATTTCTACAGTCTTCAAATCTATAGAGGAGCAGATGGATGATGGTAAACTCTAAGTGCTTTACTGGCTGCCTGCCTGCCATCCTCTGAACAAGGGCTAATAATAATATCCCTTAAAAGAGCCGCTGAAAGGTTAGATGAGTTTCACTGCTGCAATTTGCAAATAATCCAATATCTGAGTTTACTACATCCTTTGCGATGACCGCGGTCAACAAATTCCTGGGTGCAGTGTGTTTACCCACTGACAGGGGCTTGTGCTTACCTTTCAGGAGGAAGGAATCAGTAGCGTGGATCTGGGTCCTAGGGAACTCACTGGCAAAATACAAAGTTTCACCAACCATTTCTTTTTACAACTCCCAGCCTTGTCAGTCAGGGGCAGGGAGGAAAGCTTGCTCCCACTCACCTTCTGGCTTTTTCTCCTGCTTTGTAAGCCTTTCTTGATGGGAGTTTGGAGTCTTTGGTGTTGCTTGTGAATCAAGGGAAGCACAGTCTTACCTTGAACTCCGGGTCAGATGTGGTTAATCCTGGAGTGGTCTGCACAGCTCTGCAACGGCCAGGGGCTACAGGGACCTGTTCTGCAACACTCCATCCCCCACCCCTCCTCCCTTTCACCCGTGTGTCCTGGGGCTTCATGCTGCCCTCGCCTGGTGGTGTGCACACCCTGATCAGTGCCCAGCCAAAACACTGCAGCACTTCCATCCCCAGGAGAAAGTCCTGCTCTGAAGGAGGAAAATGTGGTGTCAGCAATAAACGCAATGAACTCCCCTCTCATCAGTCACCAAGCTGAGACGGGGCTCAGAAGTGCCACTGAAATGAAATAGCTGGCCAATAACTCTGGATATACGAGTTCCCAAATTAAGAGGTTTGATTCCCCTCTTTTTTTTTCCTCCTTCGTTTCTTACATGATGAGGTCTGTGAATGTTTGAGGTCAGAGCCATGAGGCATAACTTTGCCCTCCCTCCAACATGCTGTAACATCCTCCAGGATGCTTGGGACTGCACTTCACCCCAGGTAACAGTGAGTCAGCCAATAAAAGTGGCTGGGTTTGATGCAAAATTTCCTGTGCTTACTGTTACAGCATCCTTCTGTCTGACTCACGGTCTCTTTGGAGGAGGCTGCAAGAAGAGCAGGCTTCACCCGCTGCACAGCCCTAAGGCCAATGTCTCCATCACTTGATGTGTGGACCTGGGAGCTGTCTCACCTCCAAACGGAGGAAGCCTACCTAAACAGGCAGGAAAGATGTGATGCTGAAGAACATCCCAGCCTTTACTGGAAGAACCGTGAAGAAATGAGATTCCCTGAACAATTCATCCACTGTTACTGTCTGCTCCAGCGAAAGAGGCAAGTGGGCAATGAGACAGATGGGTGATCTGGGCTCCCACAGCTCCCCATTTCTTCACCTATTTCATGGCATCAATAGTTTTGATTGTAAGAAAGACACCTGCTAAGAGGACTGTATTTCTAACTTGCCAGTCAGATCAGCGCTTACCACAGCTGGAATCCAATAACTCTGTATTATTTCTCTCTCTCAGGTGCATTTGGTGTAAAAATGTTCCATTTGGGATTAATACATTTACTAACTGGGTGAAACACAGAAGGCCATGTTTTTACATGAAATTGTCATCATAGAAGTTACATCAGGGAAAAAAATGATCTTGAAATGCCTTAATTCCAAATATCTTCAGAAAACATCTGAACAAAAGAATATGGGGTGACCATGGTGCTTGGATCTATTCAAATTGACTGGTGTAATACAGAAAACACTTGTTCTTTTTTCCCTGAACCTGAGATCGGAATTAGGCTAAACGGCCTATCCTGCTCATTCTGTTTATTTCTTTACTTGTTTACCTTCATCTAACCAGCTCCCTAGAAATGGTTATTGCTTCTGTTTTAATTTGGAACAAACAGGAGCCATCCCAGCTGCACCTTCCTTATTGGCTCCTGCTCAGACCATTGACTTTCTTGGCCAGAGGACCAGGTTTGGTCCATTTGCCAGGAGTCTGGTCTCCTGCAGGCAGGACAGGCAGGCCGTGATGCTCTCATCACCAGGTGATGTTACCAGCAGGTTTTCAATCCTCTGGATCATCTTACTTTTTGATACGGATATGACATCTCTGCCGGTTGCCAAGCAGTACAAACAACACAGGCAGCACAGGCATTTGCTGTACAAGGGCTTTCTTACCCTATTGTTTAATACCAAATGGAAACAACATAAATCACAAAACCCACCCATAATGCTACACTAACCCACATTTTGCAGAGTCAATGAATATTTTCTTCCCCCCCCGCAGCAAGGGCTGCCAGCACTCCCTGGAGAAGAGCATCAGACTGGCACACCTCACTGCACTCAGGTTTCCACAGCAGCCCAGGCTGACGCGGAGGGGACGCACACCAGCACATGGGCACCCAGTGACACGCACACAAAGCAGAAGGAGCCACGGCAATATCACACTAACATACTATAGCAACATCCAACTGCACTGGTGCAGGACTGTGTTATTACCAGTACTGTCAATACTAGCTCATCTATTTTGATCATTTAATACTTTCTGTTACTGAGAGGTTTTGCATTGCTAGTGTTTGCAGCTGGCCTTTGAAATGTTGCAGAAGGAATTCCCAGAGCTTTGTTGTCATGGTTTAACCCCAAATGGTAACTGGACCATGCAGCTGCTTGCTCACCCCTTTTTTCCCCTCCCCTCCCCGGTGGGGTGAGGAGGAGAAACAGAGAGAGAGAGAGCTCACGGGTCGAGATAAAAACACTTTACCAAGCCAGCAAAAGAAAAGATAAAAGTATATTAATAATAATGTAAAAGGGTGATAGAATATATAAAGTGAACAATGCACAATTTCTCACCACCCAAGGACTAAAACAGCCCGTCCCGAGCAGCAGTCAGGGAGCAGGGATATTCCCCCACAGCCATCCCAGAACAGCAAGTTCCAGAGAGAGCGCGAGGGAACAGACAGACGAACAAACAGGCCCGAATGAAATAAAACAAGAATAAGATAACAAGAGGGAACATGAACACAAAGTGAACCGAACAAGGAACCTGAACCCAAAAGGAAAAGGGACAAGAGCAATGGCTGACCCTCCCTTACACCAGCCATGCCGTCTGAGGTATGGAATACTCTCTTTGGCCAACTACTCTGGCTGTGCCCCTCCAAAGTGTTTGACACATCACATCAGCAAAACTTAGGAAACTGCAAGTTGTCCTTGATCATTTGGCAGCAGCGAACAGCAGCAGCGTGCGATCACCTTGTTTCACATACCAACTCCAAAACACAGGAGCTGCTGAAGACAAAAACTAGCTCTGTCCTGGCTGAAACCAGGACACTATGGAAATGCATATTTTTTTTTTCCATAAAAATTCATCCAGATTTTGCTGAGTTATGAGCTTTGAAAACAGCAGTTTATCCTCTGTCCTTTTCCCCTAGAAAAAGTTAGCAGTGCATTTTCAAACTAATTGATCATGACTGTTCTTCTACCCCAAAGCACATATTTACGTCTACACAGCAGCGCTGGGCATGCTGAGGAGGGCCAGCTCCAGACATACCGATGGGACGTGCTCCTCCAGAGAGAGCTTTGCTGGGTCCTCCAAGGTAGCAGAGCATGGGTGGTTGGAGTGGCCTTAGCTGCCATGTGAGACCCTTACAGGACTGATGACCAGCTCTGACTGGATGAGATGTTGTGGAAAAGGAAAGAAAGAGAGATGGGTGTTCTTCAATCCTTCCCTCTCCTCCTGTCTCCTCATACCGATGGGACGTGCTCCTCCAGAGAGAGCTTTGCTGGGTCCTCCAAGGTAGCAGAGCATGGGTGGTTGGAGTGGCCTTAGCTGCCATGTGAGACCCTTACAGGACTGATGACCAGCTCTGACTGGATGAGATGTTGTGGAAAAGGAAAGAAAGAGAGATGGGTGTTCTTCAATCCTTCCCTCTCCTCCTGTCTCCTGGTGGGACACCCTCCTTACGCATACACGGCAGCTTTGCACAAGCACCAGCTGGTGTGGCGAGACATTGGTAGAGGTGGCAGCAATGCCGAGCAGTCAATGTGCCCTTTCTAGTAATACTGCATAATGAGTGCATACAAAAAAAGACATAACAGCTCGACATAAAATAATTGAGTTTTTGCCTCTTTATTTAAAATTACATAGAAAGTGACATTTAGCAATACATTAAAAGAATTCTATTTATGCTTCAAAGTCAAGCGTTGGAGATGAAGGAAAGGGGTGATTAGTGTGCAACCTTAATTCTGTCCCCAATCTGCATTATGTTACAGAATTTAATTGTCAAATCACTTGTGCCTCAGGGAGAGTCCAAAATGGAAGATCAAGAGCCAGAATCAAGCCAATTTTAATATAGCATTAATTTCCTAACTTTGCAGTACACATCTTTGCATCCTAAGTAGCTTTTTTTGAATATAATTTATAAGACAAAGCAAAAAAAATCTCCAGGAAAGGAAGTATAATTATTTATGAATGGGAAACTGAGACACGAAGCAATTAAGAAACATGTCCATCATCACACAAAACCAAAAAATGGCAGTGAAGGGGGAATTGAACTTAGTTTCCCAGTAAAGTTTTTGATCACAGAAAGCTGATCCATGGTAGAATACTCCAGTGCAACTGTTGTTTAAATTAAGATGATTTTTATAAAAAAAGTTTTATCTATAATGCCTGTATTTTTATAGTGTTGGACTGTAACTTTCACTTTCTCCTGTACTTTAAAAGAAAAAAAGACCATGTCCTACATCACATGTAATGATGACTAGTATAACATAGGAACCTCCTTTCTACATTTTCAATTCTCCCATTTATTGCCCATCCAGGATTTTGCTTGCATTCAGTTTCTTTACTGAAAGATGAGCTAAGAAAATGCTTGCACTGGGACAAGCCTTTCCTGCCGGCCACACTTTCCTCCGCACCGCACTCATGACTGAGGGGCCCTGCGGCTTTCTGTGCTTCTGGTAAGTGGTGCTCAGCACCATTTTCCAGGAAAAGTAATAGCCCATTAGTTTTCCATCTCTGTGTGTGTTCGCACACAGAAGGAGAGCCTGGCAGGCATAAACTGGCCTTGGTGAAGAACAAGGTGCTGCAATACCATAGTGTGTGCTGGGATGCTGCAGGCCCCTCCGGCTGGCATGGACGGATATGGTCAATGCAACAAGGATGTCTGGAAAGCTGTTGTGAGGTCTGATTGTCTCAAAAATCCAGCTTGGTAGATAAGGACTTTTGTGGTCTGCTGAGGGTCCTCAACGGGACCTTTCCAGGGCCTGGAGCTGCTGTGAAGCTTCTCTGACCACTGAGCACAAAGCCCTGGCCTCACTCAGGAGGAGACTCAATGGTGGGGTCTCAGCAGCTTCAGCAGAAATGCTGCTCTGGGTACACCCTTCTTTGGTCCTTTTCCTGCTCATTTCCAAAACACTGTCCAGGTGTCCTGTGGCCAACACAGCACCTGCAGCCTCCAAGGCAGGACAGGGTAGGAGGGCCAATGAAACACGGCTTTTCCCTCTACCAATATTGGAGGGGACATAAGGGGCTTATCGGTCCCATCACTCTTACCCCATCCTGTGTTCCCAGCCCACAAAGGGAGCAAAACTGCTTTTCTCTGCAGCCCTCTGAGTTAAGGAGCTCCTTCTGGAACACAGGAAGTTCTGCACCAACATGAGGAAAAACTTTTACACAGTGAGGGTGACAGAGCACTGGAATAGGCTGCCCAGGGAGGTGGTGGAGTCTCCTTCACTGGAGATATTCAAGACCCGCCTGGACGCCTATCTCAGTGCTATGTCCTAGGGAGCCTGCTTGGGCAGGGGGGTTGGACCCGACGATCTCTCGAGGTCCCTTCCAACCCCTACAATTCTATGATTCTATGATTCTCCTTCCCTCCTTCTGCCAAGTGCCCAGCCCTGACCTCTTCATGTACAGCAGCACCTGGCTAACCCTGCCCCTATAGGCACCACATAGTGTGCACCCTCAGTGATCAGGCCCTTGTGCCCGCAGCTGGGAGCCAGGGCAGGGCAGCACTGAGGGCACCCATCCCCGCACACCACAAAAACGTCCCTGCCATTAAACCCACTCTCCTCCAGGACCGCAGCCCCATACTTCCTTCCCACGTTCTCCAGGAAATGACTGCAAGCTTTGGGGCTTTTGTTCCATCCCGGGACACATTACGCAGCCTCTGTTTTTTTGCACAGATTTGTTCTGCCGTTAGCGGTGTGCTTTGCACAAACAGGAGGGAAGCACAGCTGATGGCAGGCACTGAGGCTCCTGGTGCTGGGGCAGAGGCACTACGCTGCGCAGACGAGGGCTAACACTAGAAGGGTTAAGATGTATGCCTGAGCCAGCAGAGATAAATCAAAAAAATCTTCTCTCTTCAGCCTCTCTTTATCTACATATATGGCCTTCAGCTCTGCCTCCCACCAGATTACAAACATCTCCCTGCAGCTCCCTGTGAAAGAGCCAGGGCTCGACTGAATCTCTCAGAATACTTTAGGTACAAGATCATCCTCCCCTTAACTTGAACTCTGAATGAAACTGTCCCAGTGCTTGGAAAGCAACACTTAACCAGTGTTTTTATTTTCTGCATGCTTCAGTTCTGCCATTGGGACACCTGGTACACACAAAAGCCTTTATTTACTGCCAGGGATTTATGACGGTCAGAAATGGAAGGGAAATGCTGCTCAATGCCTTGAGATTACTTTGCAGCTCCCACCCCATACAGCCACTTCATAGTAGAAACTACGAACTGCTCTGCGGTACTTTTTGCAGAAAAAAAAAAAAAATCCATCTTTCCTAGTTTTTCCCAGTCACCCCTCTCCTCCTCTGCCTCCCCTGAGGATGCAGCTATATTTCCTTTACATGCACAGATGATTAACTCTGCAGAAAGCTGGAGGCCCTGCTCAATATTGTTGGGTAAATGAGAAGTGAGGAAAGCTGGGCAATCTTTTCATGCCATGAAGATCTCTGCTGTGGCATGGGTGTTTTCCTGGAGCTCAGTACAAACTCACTGAAGCAACTGGGACGCTTGCCAGCACAAGAGGATCAGCTCTGAATTACTACTAGAGTTGCTGCTTCTCCCTTCTGGTGAGGTGCTGACCATGGCTTTTTCTCCGCAACAGTCAAAGGGTTAGAGAGCTGACGCAACACACGGTGCGACCGGACACAGAGCTTCAGAGTTACTAATAGTGATAACAGCCTAATTCAGGCATTTATATTGCAGCTCATCCCAAGGGGAGCCAGGGCTCACACATGTAGGGAGGATCAGCCGTGTGCTCACACCCAGAACAAGACGCTGGACTCACTCACCCCAGCGTGACTCCCGTTGGGATGGATGGCTGTACGGACCCAAGTGATGTGTCAGCTGACTCAGACGTGAGGAAGATGTAGGTTTCAGCTATCTCCACTTGACACTGCGGATGTATCTCCAGATGTCTCCATTCTAAAGCAGTAACAAAGGCACTGCTGCACTTCCTTGTAGTCTTTTGTTGCTACGTTTTCATGACCAAATGGAAGTTGGACAGTTTTGTCATAAACTCCAAGGAATGTGTGGAAATCAACAAATTCCAGCCAGTTCATAATATAATTAATGAGCAGTTAATTATCTTGGATGGGAAAGCCTCGCTACAGGACTGCAGCATGGAGAGACGCTGCACACTGTGACAACAGAAAAAGCTAAAACTATGATATTTTAAAAAGCTAGCTTTCAGTGAAACAGATGCTAAAATATGCATTTAAAAAGATGCTTATGGGTAAGAATCAGAGAGACAGGCAA
>KL258581.1:0-15215 GCA_000699545.1 Podiceps cristatus | reverse complement strand
CAGGGCCTGTTCAGTCCTTGTCCTCTCCGAGAGAGGATACACCTGTACCTAAAGTGAACAGGGAGCTGCATTCCAGCAGCACCTGTGCCTAAGTGGCAGCAAGAGGAACATGAGTTAGGGGAGTGTGTGTCATTAGCCTTTATATGCTAGTAGGTCCCTTTTTTTTTTTTTTTTCATTAAAGAAAATGCACCAGTCACAAAACTCTAAAGGCATATACTGAATTCTGACCAGGAAACTTGTGGACCACATACAATGGCCCATCTGCTTGTACTGGTGTCATTGTTTCTCTTCTATAGGGATAATAATGTCATGTAATTAACAAGCCTTTTTGAGATTATGGAATTTAACATCATCAGAGAAGGGAGACAAATAGTAGAATTTTGAGGGACAGGGGCTATCTAGACAGTACCAAATGTGATGACAGTGCTCTGTGGATAGAGAAATCACAAGACAGGATAGTGAAAGCACCGAGGGATACCTTCGAGTGAGATGATGATGCAAAAGTACATTTGCCTGTGAATATATACATTTGTATTCCAGGGAAACAGACTAAATGAAATAAACTATAAGATGACTATAAACTACTTTCAGACAAATCTAATTAAAAAAGCTAACACAAACAGGGCTTATTGCAGTACATTAATACTAATTTCAATTACTGTTCTTAAAAGCTGTTTTTATAGGCTTTATGAATTTATGTATCATACTAGAAAGGCTTAATGTAAAAGCAGTTCTTACTGATTCTGTCCTGTTTACTCCAATAAAGAATACTGGATATTGCTGTAGATGATGCTGGTTGAGTGTTGAGCTCTTGTAAATAGCCAGAGAAGTAGGATCTATACTAGCTAATAGTCAGATAGGAGTAAATACCCCACTAAATGTACTGAGCAGTAATGTAGAGAAAGAATCACCAGTCATGCCTATGAACTGATGAGTGGGGGATATCAGTATAACTCATATGTACAAAAGAAAAAATTGCATGATTTTTATTTCCTTGTAACATGAAAGTTTGTTGGCATATGGGTCAAGTTTCAACGAATAAAATTTAAGTCACAGCTGTATACTCAGTAACCATCTCTCTAATGCAAGATACAGATACAGTTTTTCTAAATTGCAACTTTTCTTGCAGATTGATAAATTACTGTATGTGATGACAAATACTTTACAAATATTCAGAAATACAGTAAAAAAATCAAAGGAAGATAATCAGATTTAAATGCCTTGTGGTATGATATGAGAAAAAAGAAACTTAAATCAACATTAAAAAAAAAGTTGGGTTTGCAATACATCCAAACTATACAACAGTACCAAATGCCAGACCCTACTGGCATTTTACAATGGAATAACTGATAATAGGGAGATTCTGTAGAAGACCAAAAACGTTGCAATTTCATAGTCCATGATGGCCAAGAGTCTAAAATTACTTTGTAGTGTTCACCTCAACATTAAATATTAAATGCAGAAATAAGGACATGAACTGAATTTGTAGCAAGAGGCTAAGCAAAAGAATTAGAAATATAACCTAATCATTTGGTTTTTCTTTACCATACAAACTACTAAAACTGTAACTAATTCTACAAGCACTAGACATCTCACTGAAATGCATCACATGCTTATATGTGAATGAAACATCACCATCATCCTGCCTCTGCTTGCCTCGAAACAAACTTTGTTCTCAGGCAAGATTAAGTTAGTTAAGCTTACATAAACAGCACTCAAGCAAAATCATATCTTTCACTGAGAAAGCTGGAGGCATAGCATTCACAGAGGGAAGTTGCAGATCACTGAATTTATTCCCTGCCTCACTGTGTTACAGCTTGGAACCTGAAGGCCTAACCTAAAATACAGTAACAATTATTGCCAAAGACTAATCTTTAAACTTTGAGGCTTATTCATGTCACAGAACATTGTTTTTCTCCAAAGCTTTTGCACCAGAAGGCAAACTGCAGAGATGAAACCTTGCAGATAGTCTGGGAAGGAATGGGGAAAACATTCCTGGTTTCTCATATTCAGCTGGGAAATAATGTAACATTTGTAGATGTGCCCAAAACATGTGACTATACCAATCTACCAGCATTAGGGAAAATGGATGTTATACCATTTGGATAGAACAGCGGGAAGAGCTGACAAGGAGGGGTGGGGGGGGTAACCATAGGGAGAGGTGGTGTTATTGGGGGGGAGGGGGGGAGTGTTTTTGTTTTTTAACATGGGTTAACATATGGTCACCAAGTACCATGTCTTTAAAGAGAATTTAACAAAAAAGTTCCTCTGAGATAAGTTATAAAACTTTTAGGTAGATTTTTTTCATGGTGCTTATAACCAAACCCTGAAAACTGGTTTGACTTCCAAAGCAGGAAAGTACAATCTGGTTGAAAATAACAAACCCCAGAATCTTCTCTCTCTCTGCCTCTGCAAATCAATGGTACTGAATGCATTTCAGTAATTCTGAAAAGCCTGGACAAAACTGCCTGTGCTCCTTTATAGAGATTTTTACCAGCTCAGCTAATGAGTCAACTCATCTTGAAGCACTGCCTATTTAAATTATATCTCTCTATTCAAATGCCATCAAATTTATGGCAACATTCCACTGCAAGGTCAGTCGTGCAAAAGTCATATTGGTCAAACAGTTGCCAAGGTCAGCCCAGGATCCAACCCTGAGCCTACTGAAGGCAGTCACTGATTTCCAAAGGCTTTGGATTTAATTCATACAAAGAAACTGAAGTGTATAGTGTGTTACATTAGGTAATCATAAAGGAAAGGTTAAAGAAAGATACATTCATCTCTACTGTTGAATGTAATAAACCAGTGGCAAAAAATACACCAAAAGTATCTTGAGTAGACATGTGTTAGGCCCTCTTTCTGTCATGATCCAAATTGAAGTAAACTACAAAGGCAATGATTTTCAAACTTACATTCTTTATCTTTTGATCCTATTAACAGGAAAAACCTATCTCTTGGTTTGTGCATTTCTAAAATACTCGTTATATTTTTAGTCTTAAATTTCAGTGTGTATTTTTGTAATGGTTATATACATAGCTTATGTCACTTTGCTGTAAAACTGTATTTCTTCAAAGTGGTAAAATCATTACTAAGAATCATGATGTTTTGCTTCTGGCAAAAATACACTTTTTCAACATTGAAATCTGTACTTTCTAATTAAAACAGTACTTTCATCACAAATTTTTGTAACCAAATTGATTTTCAGTTTGTATCAGCCAAAAAAAAAAAAAAAAAAAAAAAAAAAAAAATTTTTTTAAAAAAAATAATTTTTGTTTTTTATAACACAAAAAAAAAAAAAAAAAAAAAAAAAAAAAAAAAAAAGCTGCCTCATCTGATTACAGTGTACTAGCACACAACTGTGATTTCACTTGGGAATTCTTCTTGAGAAAAATTATGGGTCATTTTTTTGACAAGCACAATAGAATCAACTAAGATTAAAATCTGAAATAGAACCTATAAGCTTCTCTTCCATTTTTTGAAGTGTTCTCAAAACCTTTCCTGTCATATTGATGATCCACTTAAACTTTTCATCTCAATCTGATTACTTTGTTCACACTGCTTCAGAGATTAGCCTGAAAATGGTGTTTTAGCCATACAGTTCAGCAAATGCCAAGAGCTCATCTTCATAACATCAATGCTATGTGATTACTTCCTTACATTATATTTCCACAAGTAGAGGATTATACAACCTACTGTAAAATCCACTTATTTCACTATTACCAAAGGGAATTTTATTGTCATAAGAACCTACATGCATTTTTAGCAGTTGAATTTACTTAAAAGCAGTGGGAAAGAAAAAGCATCCATATTCCATTCTTACAGCAGATGTAATTAATCATAAATCTCAGGGTAGATGGAACTGTTGTACAGGCTAGGAAATCTCTGCAATAATTCCAGAACCATTCCATTGCTGTTTTGTAATACTGCAAAACAAACAAATTGCTTGGTATTCAAGTTCAATTTTCATGTTTGTGTTTATACATCTATTCTGCCCTCAATGTTTTCGGTTTTTCTTACTACTTGGCTTAAAGGATAGGCTTGACTAGGATTAAGACAGCTGTGTTTTGAGCATTGCCGATTGTCTTCAGTTGCAAGTACTGAGACTTGATCCACTATTGTATTGCTAGTCCACTGTGAATACTAGGATAAGCTGGCTGTCACCATTCCTTGTTATAATTTACGTTTTTTTCTACCCATCTTTCTCTTTCTATCTGCCTGCACGTTCCAACACAGCATTTATTTCTAGTTTAAATGTTGTGATCACCAGTCTTATTCCTGTTGCAAACTGAATGGATGTGGTTTGGGCAGAAGCATTAAGGCTGGAATAAATAATACCCTGAACAGAATCGTATCTTGCAATGAGCTGTGTCTTTTATAAATGTAATGTTGCATTGTTATGATTCTGAAATAAAGAGGATTCTTGTACAGTCAGATATGATTCTGCAAACTTTGTGGGTTTTTTTGGTATTCACCCCATATCATCCATGAGTCCCTTTTAGTAATGGAATATCAAGTTCAGATCATGATACTTTTAGAGACACATAAAACTGTCCCAGTATTATAAAACTAGAGCTGATCTAAATCAAAAGATATTTTTTCATTATTTTCAGGACTTGTCCAGCAGTTTTGATTTTTTACAAAGTTCGTAGACAATGGAAAGGGACTGTACAAACCCTGGGGAGATGGAAGTCTAAAGAGAACCTGAGTTTAAACCTGCCTAATACACCCTCTGGCATTTATATTGCAAGTGCCTGGAAACCCTGTATACTGGTCCTCACTGGACACCGTACAAGTAACACCTTTGTAGCTACGTATCGCAGCTTACGTTCAGTCCATTTGCTTGAACAAAGTGAACAGAATGCTAATTTACTGTAGAGGAGTTCCACATTCGTTGTTTTCTACATTCTGTCTGAAGCTGTTCCTTATTTCACAAGCATGAAACTATGCCGTGTTTAATCATTCCTCTCCCTTCAGTGATTTCACTTCAAAAAATATTCAGAGTATTTCCACTCACATACTAAATTATTTCCCTTTATTTAAAAATAAAACAAAAAATAAAAAATAAAAATAAGGTCACCAAATTGTAAAACCAACCAGGGCATGTAAACCTGGGCAGTTTCTCTTTAAATATTTCAGTAAAGTATTCATTGATTAAAGTATTTCATACTCAATGCTGTGCAATCAGCAGAATTACCATTACTCATAGCATAACTCATTCTGAATCACAAAATGCTAAGGCTATGAAAAGATTAAATTTGTATTGGCTTCTAAGCATTAATTCTAAAATAAACACTTCAGCGATAAACATTTCAGCTAAGTGGCACTGCAGCCTTTTCCATAATCTGAGGAAAAGTAAATGCTCATAAACTGTTTTCAGGGATTTTGTCCATGTATTAGAAGAGTTAGAATGGCAGAAATTTCTATTCATCTGCTTTTACATTGCCTCAAAGCAATCTAAGTTACGTCCCTGTTGATATTAAACTACCTGATTATTTCTGAAGCCTGGTAGCAGTAAAAACTCTAAAAATTAACAGCTCTGCTGAAAATATAAATCTGTAACAAAAAACCTGTAGTTTGAGCAGTGCTTCATCTACATCAAAATCAGTAACTGAGCACTGGGTTATGGAAGCCTCTCTCTATGTAGGTGGACACATAAACCATCCCTCATGAGTCCCATGTTGCAGGTGTCCCAATCCGTGCCACAGTGCCAAGGAGTTTTATGCAAATGGAATTTTTGCTGTTCACATCAATAGTATTAGAATTAAATCTTTAAGATGAGAAGTTACTTTAGGACTTTAGTGAAGCCCTAAAGGAAGACTGCAGTGAAGTTCTGTAAACACAAGAAGAGACTTTATTCTTTCCATTTCCCCGACATGGAAAATGAAAAAAGGGAATACTCTCTTATGGTAAGATCATTCTCTAGGTTATTTTCCAAATGTTCCCAGAATTCAATTCTTGATTCTAATCTAACCTTATTATTTAAACTCCAAACAAATCTTAAATAAAATGTTTACAAGATGGAGTACATACCATTGTTTCTAATTATTTTACAATTACCTAGTTTGAAGTTAATTACATCCTCGGTCAGGACAACCCAGTTCGCTACCACTAATTTACCTCAATTATTCAAATTGATTTAATTGATTTTTACTGCATTACTCAAATGCAAATACAGATTGAGCCTGATGCTTTCCTTTCGCAAGAGAAACCCTTAGACTGCTTACAATTTGCATAAGTTTGTGAAGACTTTTCTTCATTAAAAATAATGACAACACATTTTAAATGTACTTATTAATAAAATGCCCTTTTTTTACATTTCAGGCTCAAAGTCCAATCTTGCAAACAGCCAGGTTCTTTCGGCAAAAGTTGCAAACAGTGTCAGAGTACCATCTTTCCTTCCTGGTGGTTTTCACTTTTTCAAGTTGTGGAAGAGAATAAATTTTCCAGTGGAGAGGAAGTCCTTGTATAGCAAATGTAAGCATCCTGAGCACATGTATGGTTTGCCTAGATTTTATTGTACATGCCTTACAGCAGCCTGCAGACCAGGTTGAAAACTGCAGGATGCAACTTTGATTTCTAACCCTCTGGGAAAAAACAAAAAACAAACAAAACCCCCACAATACTCGGGTGGAATCCAACCCCAATGTCAAGTTCTATTGATGACTCAGAGAAACCCAATTAAATCCATTTTGCTTTATTATGCCAAAATTCTCATTTGTGAAGTGAGGATCATTTATGAAGCAGACAGGAATCCTGTGATGAGCAGCACTGGAAAAGAGCTGCTACTATCGATTAATTAGCTGTGGTAACAGATCCTTAAAAACACAAGTTTAAAAAATCCAAAGCTTACTCTAGAAGCAGTACTCCATTCACCAGGATTTGCATTAGCACTTTGATAATAAGTCCATCAAACTGCATTTCTTTAGAGGGAACAGAGAACAGCTTGTCTCCACAGTCTATTATAATTACCACCAAACTACACTGGAAACTTGGCAATTTTGAATTTCATAACAGCCATGATTGACATTCCTAATTAATACTATTGTTTTTCTCCTCTGGCTGAATTTCCTGAATGCCAACCTGCATAGCATACACTAAAAACAGGCATTAAAGAAAATAACATCAATGTTAATCTGTAGCACAAATACACTAAATGCCTCGGTAAAGTGTACAGAAAAGGACAGCATTCCTATAAATAATGGATCATTGCAGTCTGATAATCTTTATCCTCCTACGCTAATAAGATGATAATCTTTCTCCTCCTGTGTCCTTGCCTTTGAGTTTCAGTGCTGCAGTGGCTGAAGTGCATCACCAGCTCTCCTTGTCATCTTGCTTTGAAATCTGTAAATGAAAGAACCTTCCAAAAGCAGAAAGCAAAATTGGCCTAATGAAGATACAGTGCAGAACACTCCGCTGCATTAGTCCCTGATTAATCCTGATACCAAATTTTTCATTTCATTTTTGTCATTTTAGTGTAGATCTAAGGCCAGGAAAATTCAGAGTATTTGGTTCATGTTAGTTCTCTTAGGGCACGTCTCTAATCTGTACTAGAGATCACATATCTCCAGGGTATCCCAAACTATCTCCAGAAGCAGAATCAGCATATTCAAAAGCAACATCAACACCAAGCTGAACCTGTCCACACTTAATTTACTAGCAGAGCTAGTATTTATTTCTTCATAGTGCTGTACTGAAGAATGCCTATAAGAATATTAACTGTTATGGATTTAGTGTGGCAAGACGTGTGGCACGATATAAAAATATTTAATTCATTTAAAAATTCATTGCATTTTAAAAATGCTAAACTTGCAATTTCACTTTTTATTTTGAAACAGTATTTTTGATGCAACTGGGGAAAAATGAGAAAAGGAAATAAGAAGGATAGTGTGAAAAGCATATGGATTATTATAGAGGTGATCTGAAAGCTATTTTATTTAAAAATATTATATTGATTTGGACTCACAAACAGGCCAAAAAACATTACATTTAAGTTGAACACAAAGCCATGATGACTTAGTTTGCCCATCCCCAAGGCTAGATAAAACAGGTCACGTTGCTGAGATTCAAATGCAGAAAACTATCTTAACTTGATGTGGCCATAATCAATTGGAAATCAGCAATAGGTTTAAACAGACTTCCAGCAGGCCAGATATTAACACCTCTAAGCTTTAGATACAAAATTTAGAATATTTGTTTTGATGGATTTAAATCAAAATTAAAAAAAAAAATAGTGACTCTACTGTACATATTCTATTTTTTTTTATCAAAAATATTTGAAGTAGAATATACAAATTACATTGGCAGCCACTGTCAACATACAGAAACATGTAGATTACATACTTAATTGCATACTTTTTTTTTTTTTCTTCTTCTAAATTGGACAGTTCTTCAGTACTAGATCCATGGTCACAGACCTCCCAGTAAAAGAAATTTGATAAAACTTTTATGTCAGGCTCTTTGAACTCATGATCTAAAGAGTTAAATAAATTTCTAGCTACAGTGAACTGCAAAGGACTGTAAAGCATTTAAACAGCGAGTTAGAGATTCGCATGTTGGATGATGGAAGTGTATATGGAAATTTCAGTGTCTTCTGTTTCTAACTCTGTAGACTGCTTTCAAATTTTTCACTTCCATGAGAACCAACAAAACCAAAAATAGAATGGCATGGCTTGGAAATGACATTCAGAAATGTATGCAACTGTTGAAGTCTGTTCTGCAGTACTATTCAGTCAAACTAATGTATGTATGATTGATTGCAA
Organism: Podiceps cristatus; assembly: GCA_000699545.1. Classification (NCBI taxonomy): domain Eukaryota; kingdom Metazoa; phylum Chordata; class Aves; order Podicipediformes; family Podicipedidae; genus Podiceps; species Podiceps cristatus. The sequence goes on along the minus strand of KL258581.1, from coordinate 6,455 downwards.
AATCTGTTCTCTTCTAGATTGGGCAGAAAATGTGTGTGGTTTGTGGGGGGGGTTGGGGTGGTTTGGGGTTTTTTTTTTTGTTTTGGTGTGGGTTTTTGGGGGCTTTTTTTTTGTTGTTTTGTTGGTGTGTCCCCCTCAGCCCATGAAAATGTTAAAGATACCAAAATGTGTTTGCCTAATTAATCTCAGTAGAGCGTCAAAATTTTCAATGCACTGACTTGTCAGTTTAAGTCAGTCAGTATGCTTTGTTAAATAGATTTGGTATGCTTTTGACTTTTTTTTTTTTAATGTGTATCTACATTGAACTGAAATTTCAAAATAGAATAATTAAATCAACTTGGAGGAGAAAAAAAAAAGGCACCATTGCAAAAATATATAGAATTGAGCAGATGCTTTCACAACTTCGAAACTTTAAAAAGTATTCCAAGTTGGGAGCATTACTGTAGTAAGTTCTCTGTTGTTTATGGTTTCAAGTTCTGCAAATTATTTTTGTTAAAATGGCTTTACAAAAATTTCTAAACATATCTTTTTCTTCCCTTTCAAATCGTATAAGAAAGTAGAAGAGTGCCATATATACTTGATCCTAATAACTGCTTCATTCAGAATCTTGCAAATGTCAAGCAGAGCGCCTATCTACAGATTTGGTTTTGAACAATTCCCTTTTATCCCAAGGTCTTTCAGTCAGTACAACATTCAAAGACCAAAAAAGCCTCTGTGTGTCGCAAGTTTTTTTGGTGGGGAGGGGGGGGGTGTTTGGTTTGTTGGGGGTTTTTTTGGAGGGTTTGGTTTGGTTTTTTCTTTGGTCTGCAATGTCATCATCTTCAAAGTCTGCAAAGATCTGGGAAGAGGCTATAGTCCCCTGGTAGCCCTGGGTTTCTTGGTGAGAAATACTTTTATCAGGAGAAGTGTCACGAAAACTTCTTTATGAACCCTATCAATACATTCCTAGAAACATTGGCACTGCTTGAATATTTCTCTTAAAACTTTGACAGGATTGAGCACATGGCAGCTCTAATGATCTTTGTCTTATCCCTTTCACCTCCTGACATGTTTTACCCTTATACTTCTCTCTTGATATTGCCACATCCACAGTCCCTTTTCTGCAAATTCCTCTGAAAAAATCAGTGCAGCTGACAGCAGCCTCTCTTTCTTATTCTTTTGGATGTGCTATGGGAGATGCACTTCTACATGGCAGAGACAGACTGTCCCTTAAGACCTCTTTGGTGACTAGATCACAACAAGAATGACAGACGTGACACTAGGGACAAGAACATATCTTTTCATTGGGTTCTGGAGAAAATATTTATAATACAAAAGCATTCTCTTTTTTATTTGCTTGTGAGACAGAGACCGGGCTCTGAGCCCCAGGATTTATTGGCTAAAGAATTTTAAGGCAGTGAAAAGCAAAAAAAAAAAAAAAAAAAGTGAATTTAAAGCAAAGTATCAGTAATGAAACAATCCATTAACACCAACAATAATAAAACATCACTGTTTCAGCATCTGTTCCTTTTGCCCTTTCTGCTTTTCTCTGGTCTTCTGTTTTCATTTTCTCCTTTCCTCTAATGGTTCTTTCTGACATTATTACTTTCACTTATTCCAGCAGAATTTTTAATGTATTTATCCAAATGTATAAGAAATGTAGGCACTTTTTTTTACCTTTTCTTATTTCTGTTTCAACAAAATGGACTGTAACTGTATATATGAATATACCTGTAGTTGAATGCACAATGTTTTCAGCATTGGGTTGGGAGCTGCCCTTAGCCAACAGATATAATAAGATTACAACGTGTCCTGGATTTGTGGGGAAAAGCTGCAAAACTAAGGAAAAGGATATTATGTGGAAGGATGTGAAATTCTAACTAGACAAATGTTTTACCAGAGAAAAGAGATTCAGTAAAATAAAGAACTACTCTGGGAACACAACAATTCTTCACTATTAGATGAAAATAAGTAAGAGGAATAAGAGAAGGTTACAATTTTCAGAGAAAACTATTGTTTCTCAGTCTTACAGTGGTAGATGTACAGAAAAGAGAGGTTGGAAATTCACAGGCCACTGAGATTCCTTCCACGATAAAGAGCTGCTTGGATTAGACTGGACTACAAATAAACCTGTTCTAACTCCAGAGAGAAGACAGAGTTACGTGGAGGTAGCAGGAAGTTTTTCACTTAAATAACATAATAAGCATCTCCACCAGATAAACTGATACTGGAGAAGAAACACAGAAAAAATAGGATAAAGAGGAATACTACTATTTTTCAAGGATCCATGAGAAATAAAAAGCAGAATCAAGGCAGAAAGAATATACAGACCTGCAGGAGATAACAAAGACACAAACCTGATTCATAAAGGACAGCACTATTGGGTAACGGAAAAGGATTCCAGTAGATCAGTGCATATCCGAGCTTATTCTTAAACCTTCTTGCTTCACAGAAGAAAGTGAGTATGAAATCATGCATATTTCCAATTAGAAATTAGGATTTTGAAAGCCAAATCTTGTTCTCAGTAAATGGATATAAATCTGTAGCTAATCTAACTGCTAGATGAACATTTAAACAGAAGACTTCCCAAAACAGCAGTCATGGCACAGTAACTGGCACATTTTCTCAGGTACATGGCAAACAATCTTAGAAATCGTCAGCATAAAGCAATGAAGCATGAAAAAGATGATCCTCCAGATGAACATTGCCCTAACTGAAAGTCTCTTTTTTAAGCTAAAAATTTACCATATAGACTTTTTCATGTAGACTAACATTTAAAATGCAAATACAAATGGAATGCAGAGAAACATGTAGATTTAACACACAATGGCATTCTAGAAATGCAGGGAATTTACTTAAAAGTTTTCAGCAGATACGTATTGAACCTGACGTATGTGTTAAAACCAGTATCTGTTGCACAAAGTCATGTTCAGGGTGCAGCTTTGCTCAGCTTTAACTAAATCCTCCGATTTCTTACCTATTGTACTTCATGCATTTGCAGATCATGTATTACACCATTTCCATTTCAGAATGCTAGTTGCAATTCTGTTTTCATTTGCCTGTGCTTCGGGTGCAGCAAGTCATATGACCAGCTTGGTATCTCTTCTACAGTACATTATTACTCTATCATCATCATCTTTCTAGATATACCCTGTTCACTTCTGTCTCATCCACCCTTGCTGGCACAGTTCATATCTCAAAAGATAATTTGTGACAATTTGCAGATGCTTGCTTTATCAGTTTAGCTTCAGATAGTTATTTTGGGCATATTCTCTGTGTTGTGTATGTAAAAAGCAATGAACCGTAGTAAAAAACATGTTAGTTCTGAGTACAGCAAAGACTTGTATTCAAGTTCACTCCACAGTCTGACAAAAAAAAAGAAAAATCAAAATACTATGAAAATTATTTAAGCACACAAAATACTTGTAAAAACCTAAACAGTAACTAGAATATTGTGTAAGTATACATTACTGTGCGCTTCAGGACAACATGCCTCTTAGACATGGGAGCCATTATTTAATTTCTATTTTAGATCCAGTGTTCTTACTCAAGTGCCAGTTATGATAATACAGGATGATGGTCAGGTCTGAACTGTCATCACATTCAACAGTGTTTGCTTCAGAAGGCTCCATTGTGTGATATGACAGTTAAACACCCTGCTCTCATAACTGCACTTTGGGGAAGAATTGGGCTTTTAAGAATTACCCATTTAATATATCCCTTAGAAAGTATCTATTTCTAAAAAACCTAGAGAGAAGCAATTGTATTGATAGGGATCATTTCTTCTCTGTTCAACACTATTGAAATCTGTGCTGCCATGGGAATTACTGTTCTTCATAGCTAATCACGAGGGCAGTAGTATCATGAGTCTCTCTATTCATGACAAGAGACTGTTAATCCTGAAGTGCTCAGTGGGCTTGACTACCTTGGGAGTCGAAAAGAAATGCATTTAAGAATTCAGTACCACAAACTAGGAGACAAATTTGCTATAGCTCCTAATTTCTATTTGGAAAAAATAAGACTATAGGAAACCCCTAATTAAGATCCTTCTTCTAACTGAATAAGTTCATGATCAAATAAAATAAGAAGCACGACAACAAGTACAGATCACAACCTCTATCATCTGGTTGCAAATTACTCACTTCAAACATGTTCCATTCCACAGTGACTATAGAGAGGCTTCAGCCAAATGCCTGAGCTGATGCACTGCTGTTATTCAGCACTTAAAAAGAACACCATATTTAATTTTCACCTACAGACATTAAACCAAGCTTTTTAAATGAATTTGAAGCATCACGACTGGAAAGTAGGCCAGGTAGATCAGGGGATCTAAAAGCAGGTCTGGCTCCTCTCAGGAGCCAGGTTTGAAAATTGTACCTTTTGCTTTTCTTCATGTCTTTCATAGAACATCATAAAAATAGACCATAAAGTGGTAGAACTGCTTTAGAATTAACAACCAAAATTTCTGCTCTCTTGTTCATGCATTGCCCAATAAAGAATCACAAATGGTAGTTATTCTGTTCATTTTATTAATGGGATCATGCCCAGTTCAGGAAAACATTGCAAATAATTATAACTTACAATTCATCACCCCACTCATCGTCATCTTTTCTCAGCCTTCTATTGTGGGTGTTGTTTTTTTTTTTTTCTCTCCTCCTGAGTGCCAGCTGCTAGTACAGATGTCACTTCCTGCCAGATGTTTTCATAAAAGCCTCAATTAGTATCTACCCACAGATGAGACAGCTATAGAGATGACTATACAAATCCATACTTTGTAAGTAAAAGGGGCTAAATAATGTTCTGTTGCTTCCTATACATCTCTTTATCCAATGATTATTTCTTGCAGGTAACGATTTCATCTGCATTATTCTAACTAAAAGAATAAGTCAAACAACTACTTTTGAAACAGACAATGTGTAATAACACATTAAAGAGGGATACAGAATTCAACCCTGCAGCAGAGAGAGAGATCCTATAAAGAGAACGGGTGGTTTTGGTCAGTCCATAACAGCTCCTTTCTGCAGCCCCTTGCTCCTGACACTTTTCACTGCTCCAGTGTGGGTCCTTCCACAGGCTACAGTCTTCAAGGTGAGCCTCCTCCAGCATAGGCTCCTCTCCACAAGGAACTATTTCTGTCAGGAGTACATGCTCCATAATGGGCTCTCCAGGGGCTGCAGTTTTCTTCAGGCAATATCCACCTGTTCTGGCATAGGGTAATCCCTGGGCTCCCATGGGGACACCTGCTCCACCATGGTTTCCCCATGCATCAGCACCTCCTGCCTGGGTGCTCACAGGGCTGGTTCTCACACATTTTTTCCCCTCACTCCTCACAGTTCTGCCCTTTCTTAACTAAAGAACCAGCTGGAACCATCTGTGTCTGGCATGGGGCAGCCCAGCCTCCCCTCAGCTCTCCTGCTACCAAAGCTTTACCATGAACACCTAACTACAGAGCCCACTCACCCTGCAAGGCTGCTTCTTTTAATTGTGTACCCCATCACAATAACGATACAAACCACCCCAGGAATAAAGATGTCTGCTTTGAGGTTTTAGGGAGCGAAGTATAACTGAAATTAAATAAGAGATGAGAGGTGAATACAAAATCTACAGTATTCTACTGTGTAATAACATAATTGTGCTTATGTTCTGATTTTGGTCCATTTTAACCTGTCATCACTCCTTAAACTTCTACATTAGTGTAAGACACTATAAGACCAACAAGCCTTGTATCATTGCAATAATAGCTTTAATAAAGGAAAGAGGTTTAAAGCATTACCTTTCTTAGCATCTGGAAACAGAGAGATAATTAAGTCTGATTTTATTCAAAGCTTTCCACCTTCCTAATGAGGTCTACTGAATTCAGCATTGAAGATTTAACAACAGGTGCTTTTACATTAGAAGTCCACACTGTACAGGCACAAAGCACGCCTGCAAGCATTTTCCTCAAGAATGCTAAAACAGGCCTCAACATTGCTCCCTGCAGCAACAGCTGCCTTGCTAAATAAATAAATAAATGATATTGTCTAATATTCATAACTTGCCCAGGCCCTGGCCTCAACCTGAGCACTGGCATGTCTGCATGTATGTCCTGGTTTCAGCCAGGATGGAGCTAGTTTTGTCTTCAGCAGCTCCTGTGTTGTGGATTTAGCATGTGAAAAACGGTGACAGCACGCTGCTGCTGTCAGGTGCTGCCGAACCATCAAGGGCATTTTGCAGTTTCCCAGGTTTTGCTGATGTGCAGGTGCAAAAACCTGGGAGGGGCACAGCCAGAAGAGTTGACCCAAACTGGCCAGAGAGAGTGTTCCATGGCACAGATGGCATGGCTGGGTGGCCGGTGTGAGTGAGGGTCGGCCATTGCCCCCTGGTTCTGGTTCCTTGTTCAGTTCGTGTTCTGTTCATGTTCCCTTCTTGTTACCTTATTTTTGTTTTATTTCATTCACGCCTGTTTTGTTTGTTTGTTCCCTCATGCTCTCTCTGGA